>JAECUM010006878.1:0-80671 GCA_016617855.1 Megalonaias nervosa
ATGGAAAAGAGCCTGGAAAACTATTCGACAATCGGACCGAGCCAAACAACGAAGAGAAGCAGAACTCCTGTTACAGCAAGCGGGGCTATCCAAAGACAAACCCTGTGACATTCCTGAATTGCAAAAATTGAAAGACGTCTTGGCTCCACGCTACACCTTGAAAGTACACCCTCAAGAAGTGCGCGGACCTCAGTTGTTTCGAGGCAAAAATTTCAAACACGGAAAATACATTCACGTCTATCATCACGATGAACATTTCGATGCCATCACCAGTATCACTGCATTCCTGGGATACGGTTATTATTGTGAGAAATGTGACTATGGCTATAACAATCGAGAGCAACACAAGCATTGTGGATCGAAATGCTCAGGATGTTTGGCCTCTAAACCCTGTCTGGACGAAGGACAAGAACGAGTGTATTGCCCAGCTTGTCAACGCAGGTTTGTCAGTCCAACCTGTTACCAACAACATCTGAAGACGCAAGGTTCACAGTAGAAAAGTGCTTGCCAACTCCTGAGATTGTACCCTACTTGTGGACAAGGCATACGTACCAATAGTGCCAAGGCGCACATCTGTTCAGGAAATTAACGATGTCACATTTGTCGCCAAATAGTGGACATGGAACACCAATGCTACATTCAAAAATACCAACCCCAACAGGAGAGGATGACCACAAGAAGAAAGGGAATTTCATCTTTTTAGATTTCGAATGCATGCAAGAGGCTGGCATTGACATTCTTAATTTCTGCGTGGCTCACAGAACCTATCTTAAGTCATTGCCCTCACTGTAGCAAGATTCCTGGAGGACGTGAAAAAAATCTTTCGGGGACCAAACACGCTGACTGATTTCGCCCAATGGATCTTAAACCCTATCGACGAGACGTGGAGTCAAGAGGACATCGAATGTTACGGAGATTGTCATCGCTATGCCACAGTAATGGCTCACAATTTCTCGGGATACGATGGACAATTTCTTCTCAGATACTACACGGAACAAGGCAATGAACGTCCTAAAGTGACTTTGAACGGAGCCAAACTCATCTACATGCAAGTGCGACAAGTGCAGTTTAAAGATTCGATGAGTAACTTCGCCATGCCATTGAGTCGCATGCCTAAAACGTTTGGAATGACAGAAATAGCCAAAGGCTATTTTCCGCACTTTTTCAATACCGAAGCCAATCAACACGCCGTTCTACTACATTTGCCTGAGGCTCACTACTACGACCCGACAACATGCGTACCGAACAACGAGAAACTTTCTACGCATGGTACCAAACTCACGCTTCGGACCCTATCGACTTTCAGGAAGAAATGTTAAAGTATTGTCGTTCCGACGTGGACATTTTACGGCGTTGCTGTGGAAAATTTCGAGAATTATTCATGGAACACGGAGGGATCGATCCTTTGAAAGAAGCTTGCACCATTGCCAAAGTGTGTTCCTTAGTGTACCGACAACGATTCATGCCCGAAAACACCCTGGCTGACACAAGTCCTTAAACGACCAACTTTGTCAAACGTCAATACTCGGTCAAAGCCCTATGCTGGTTACATTACTTGTGTGACAAGGAAGACAAATGGATCCAACACGCTCGCAACGGAGGAGGCGAAAAGACCATTGGAAGTTATTCGGTGGATGGCTGGGACTTAGAAAACCCCAAGATCGTGTACGAGTTTAACGGATGCTTATTTCACGGATGTCCCATCTGCTATCCTGAACGTAACACGACAAATCAGTTTTTACAACGGACCATGGAAGACTTCTACCAGGCCACTTGTCAGCGACGACTAAAGTTAGAAGAGCAAGGATACCGAGTGGTAGAAATGTGGGAACACGAGTACGATCAGCGTTTGAAAACCGATCCCGAGTTTAAGCGCATCGTGGAAAGTTACAAGCTGGTGGACCCACTGAACCCGTACGGAGGACGGACGAATGCCACCTGTTTGCTGTACCAAGCCGACGAGGAGAAAGGAGAGGAAATCAAATCCTTGGACGTGTGCTCGCTGTATCCGTACGTGTGCAAATATTGTCGCTTTCCTGCAGGGCACCCGCAATTGCTGACGGAACACATCGACCTGGACAACATTAGACAATACGAAGTATTGATCAAATGTAAAGTTTTGCCTCCCACGGACTTGTGCCATCCCGTTTTACCTTACCATTGCCAAGGAAAACTGATGTTTCCCTTGTGCCGTAATTGCGCCGAAACGTGCAACCAAGACCGACCTTGTCAGCACACTCAGGAAGAACACGCCTTGACTGGAACGTGGGTTAGCGTGGAATTGTTTAAACCTCTGGACTTGGGATACCAACTGTTAGAAGAGTACGAAATTTACCACTTTCCCAAGACAGAAAAATTCCACAAGGGCTACGAGACTCAAAAAGCCATTTTCGCAGACTACGTGAATGCCTTTTTGAAACTGAAACAAGAAGCTAGTGGCTATCCTTCCTGGTGCGACACTCCCGAAGACCAAAAGAAATTCAAGGACAAATACTGGGAGCAGGAGGGCATCACTTTAGACCACGTAGAGATAAACGAAGGAAGGCGATCGTTTGCAAAAAGTGACCGTGTTTACCCAAAACGGAGTATTTGACAGAATCTTCTCGCTACTTCCAGATGATTCACGACAAAACCAAATACATGAAACACGTGGATATCGTTCGTGAGGACTTGATCTTAGTCAATTACGAAGAAAAACTGGACTTTGTAGAAGCCGACGAATTTGGAAATGTCATCATTGCGGCCTACGTGACAGCCCATGTTCATTTAAAACTGTGCGAAGCTTTAGAACTGTTAGGAGATCGTGTGCTGTATTTTGACACGGACAGTTGCATCTACATCGATTGTCTGGATCAACCTCAACCTGTCATCGAAGGAGACCGTTTATGAGCCTGGACGGACGAGCATCCCGACGACAAGATTCTAAGTTTTGCAAGTGGCGGTCCCAAACATTACGGCTACGAATACCGTGACCCTCAAGGAGCAGTGCACACGGAGTGTAAAGTGAAAGGATTGACTCTCAATTATCGCACCAGTCGACTGGTGAACTTTGGCGTCTTGAAAGAAACCTTGCAGTCTGGAGAGGATGGAAATTTTAAAGTAACCACCCACGAACCGCACAAGATTGTACGTTTACCCACACACCAAATTGTCAGTCGGCCTTTGGAAAAAGTGTACCAAATTGTGTACCAGAAGCGAGTGAGACTTCCCAACCACTTCACTTTACCGTACGGTCACATCGATATTGGTCAACATATAAAAAGGGACAACGTCAAAGACCAATAGATTATGTTAGTGACACTACCAGAAGAAGAAGAACCACTCCCTTCAGGACAGGACATGACCGTCATTGACATCCCCGAAAGGCCATTCCGGGAGGACCCCTGTGTGACTTTGCCCAGTGTGGAAACTCTAAGAACATTACACACTGTCCCTACGATACCACCTCTTGATCACTAAAAATGTTGTACAGAGACTTGTTTATATTCCACTATGATCCTTTTGATGGGTCTTTTATTCATGTACGTAACCATCTGGCATTTATGTATTTATGTCTTTCGTGTTGTTCACAATTAAAGATGACAATAAACATGTCCTGAAAAAAGGTATTAAAACTCTTGTCTTGTCTGTCTTCGTGTCAAAAGTGACATTTCTTACACTACTATGGCTACCTCTACTGTCTCTACTCCCTCTTCCTCCACTTTCAAAGTCATTGACGAACACGTAGATCGGACTAGTTGGGAGGCCTTGTATCTTCGCCATCCCTTTAACATGCTCATTGCTGGACCTAGCGGTTCCGGCAAAACCGAATTTGTCAAACGTTTGATCGAACATAAACATCATTTGATCGATCGTCCACCTCAACGAATCGTTTGGTGTTACAAAGAGTGGCAATCGGCGTACAGGCTTCTGCGAGAAAGTCAAGGCGATTCCATCGTCTTTGTCCTGGCGAGGACGACGGGATCGTGTCAGACCCTAGTCAAACTCATTTGGTTATCTTTGACGACATGTTAGGAGAAGACGAAGAAGAAATTAAACTCTGGTTTACGCGCAAAGGGCATGATCGTAATGCCAGTGTCATTTACATCACCCAAAATTTGTTTGAACAAAGTAAAGCCCATCGTACCATCAGTCTCAATGCTCATTACGTCGTGTTGTTTAAAAGTCCTAGAGATAAAACGCAAGTACCAGTCTAAGCCAAACAGTTAGGAACGCCTTTGCTGACTCATGCGTACGACGATGCCACTCAAACCCCACACACTTATTTACTTGTGGATTTAAAACCCACCACTCCCGATTATTTGCGATTTCGTACGCATCTGTTTCACCACTGGTGCCAATACGGAGGGCCTGTCGTGTACACGTCACCTTCGTCGACTTAATCACAATCACCAAAAAAAGTCTATAAAAACCTCGGTCACTTGGGGTCTGTCTCACACATCGTCAACATGATGTCCCTTCAGTCTCATCTTCCCATTAAATTGATTCGTGCCTTGTACGGTATCAGTCGCCAAACAAATCCACAAATACGTGCTCGTGTCATAGAAGCTAGTCTCAAAGAAGTCTTACGATGGTTTACGGTGACAGTACGTCAATTACTGCAAGGCATCATTCAGATTCTACATCAAACCAAACGTTTTTGTGAGAGAAACAAAGTAGCCTTGACGCAGCTAGCCGATCCTCGCATTGACACTCAAACCAAAAAGCAAATCATTTTGAAATCTGGAGGAAGCGGTTCTCTAGGTGTCATCATTCGTTCCCTCTTAAAATGGGATCCTAATGCTCCCAAAGTCGTCCCCAAGAAAAAAGCCACACCCAAACGTACCCAGAAGAGAAAGAAAAAGAGCATTGGTGTCAAGACCAGGTCACAGCCTCAGAAAAAGAAAAAGAAAAGTCCACAGAAAACAGCTTCTACCCATAAGAGAGTGTCTCCAAAAACTTCTTCTCCAGTGGTGACACCCTCTTCCTCTTTAGCTGCAGTGGCCGCTGCTCACAAAGTACCTGTCCACAAAATCAAAGTCCAAGAGAGAACGGGTGTGTTACAGAGTTACTGGATTTGTCCAAGCAAGAGCTGTCCCGAACTCCTCCACGACGTGTGTTGCCTGTCATCAAGTTGATACGACGTAAAGACAATCAGTGGCGTCGCATTCCAGTATAAAAAGACCTGAGGCAAACAATACGGATCAGTGTTTTCTGCTGCTGAACGCCCAAAGATGTGCCCTCCAAGAAGTGCACACCGTTACCCTCGTGTTCCTTCTTCGGTCCAAAAAGGAAAAAGAAAACGAAAAAGACAGTCACGTCATCCTAAAAAGCCCTTAGTCAAACATCGACGTCACCCCCAGAAGAGACACACTCGTCCAAAGAAAAAAAGGAGCAACCAAAGGGAAGGATTTGCTACGGTACTTCTCAAAGGGATTGATTTTAAAAAGATTCTTAAAGATTATAAAAAAAAGATAAAAGGACGTATGTCGAGCCATGGATGTCAGTATATGTTGTGCACCAAAAGATGGCTCCTCATTGTCGTTCTCCTGTCCAGAAAGGAAAAAGAAAAAGAAAAAGACAGTTTCGTCATCCGATAAAACGCTTAGCCAAACATCGAATTCAGTCCCAGAAAAGACACACTCGTCCAAAGAAAAAGAGGAGTCACCAAAGAGGAGGATTCTTTGGCGATTTTTGAAAACACATTGTTACCTTTATGACGAAGCGATAGCCCCCCAAAAAGGATAAAAGACCGTGTGACAAGTCATCGACGTTAGTGTATTTTTGCTGTGTGCCACGGAACAACGAACCAACCGAGAAGGTGTCACCCCAAAAAAGATATTCTTCTTCTACCCCCAAAGGAAAGAAAAATAAAGGACTGCCACCTCGTTTAGCCAAACATTGGGACATGTTTTCCGTCCTGTCCAAAGCTCCTCCACCCATGCGAAAAAAACTCATTCAAACTGCTTCCAAAGACATCATCGATACCGTGTGCGAATGTTGTCTGAATGTCTTGAAAGGCACAATACCTTTGTCTAAACACCAGAAAGAATGCTTAGCCAAACATCGACACGTTCTTCGCCAAATGGTCCAAAAGAAAATACCCATTGGTCAAAAGAAAAGATGTTGGTGCAACGCGGAGGAATTTTGCCCTTTTTACCCATGTTACTGAAAGGAGTAATGGGCACAATAGGAGGACCAGTACTGAAAGGAGTAATGGGAACAATAGGAGGACCCTTGCTGAAAGGGCTATCGGGAAACATCCTGGGAGGATGAAAATAAAAAGGTCCAAGAAGATAAAAGGGACCTTTGGAGTCAAAAGATCTCAGACGTGATCCTTGAAATCCGATGGAAGGACGAAAATTGGCTTTTGTACCTTACAAACGATGGATGGAATACCATCGTTGACAAGAACAACGAACCCCGCATTTACCTCCCAATCCTCATTTGACCGAGATGTCCCAGTTACAACACGAATTGCAATCATTGATGGATCGCAGCGATTTGTCATAAACGGGAAAATCGCAACGGTACTTTCAATTGTTGCAACGACTGCAACTCTTTCACCAGAAAGCTTTAGACGAAACAACTCTACCCACTCTGAAAGATTTTAAGGCCTTGATGAAAAGTCCATCACCACCACCACCACCACTCGCCCCAGTAATCAAAACAGACGCTGCCAAAACTCGACTGAAAAGTATCCGTTTACCTCAAGTGCAACGATTGTTACAAGAACAAGCCACGTACACCTTACGCAAACCCATTCGACGAAAATTTTCCAGAAGTCGCACCCGAGTGGAGGCCATCAATCATCAATGGCAAGCCGATTTTTTAGCTGATGTCTCTCATTTGGCCACCTACAATCGTGGTTACAAATATCTGTTTTGTGTCATCGACGTCTTTTCCAAATTTGCTTGGGTCGTGCCATTGACTTCCAAATCGAGCAGTGATTTAGTGCGAGCCCTCCAACTGGTGCTGAAACAAAGTGGGCGTCACCCTCTTCGATGGCAAACTGACAAAGGCACCAAATTTCTGAACCAAGCTGTCCTAAAAGAATTGAAGAAATGTGACATACATTTTTTCACCACCGGGAATCCCGAAACCAAAACCAGCATCGTGGAACCTTTTCAACGCACCTTGAAAGAACGCATGTGGAAATATTTTACGCATCAACACTCTCTCAAGTACATCGACGTCTTGCCACACCTCGTCCAATCGTACAACCAATCTTACCATCGGAGCATTGGGCGTGCCCCCCAAGAAGTGACTCCTGACAACGAAGTGAGCGTCTTCGAGCATCTGTTTGGTACGTCCCCAACAGTCACTGTCCCCAAGAAAGGTGAAGTGTTGGCATCAGGAGATTGGGTACGCATTGGCAAAACCAAACGCACTTTCGACAAAGGTTACTTACCCAATTGGACCAACGAATTGTTTCGTGTCACCGAACGTGTGCGTGGCCGTCTATAAATTGGAAGACATGAACGGGGAAGTGTTAAAAGGAACGTTTTACTTGCCCGAGTTACAACGTGTGATCAAAAAAGAAGACGACGTGGACGAGATCGAAAGCATTCTCGATCGAAGAACCCGAAAAGTGGGAAAACGACGTGTCAAAGAAGTCAAATTACGTTGAAAAGGATATCCTCCCAGTTTTGACTCTTGGATCGACGCTTCGCAACTCATCGACTACAAAAAGAAGTGATCATCATGCCCTTCAACACAGCCTCAGCTACTGCAGTGACCACTCCTTCCCCCAGTTCTTCTCTGCAAGATCTACAAAAGCAACCCTTGTGGGTGTGGTGTGGAGAACGTGTGCCTAAAACGCAAATCGTCTTTTTCTGCCAAATCTTTGTGGTGTATTGTGTCATCGGTGCTGCCATTGCCAATTTGAGTTTGCAACAAGGAGACAAACAATTGTGGACCATTTTACTTAGTAGTTGCATTGGTTACCTTCTTCCCAATCCGTCTCTGAAATATTCCTCTAACGGAAACAACAACAACGGGAGCCTTGCGTCCAACGTCAGTCCCCCATCCAACAGTCACCCTAACCATCCTCTTTTAGACACTCCTTTGACTTTCAGCGACCCCTCGGACACTAGAACTCTGGAATTATGAACAATCAATTTTACTTAACGTTACCCAGTGATAGTTCCATGGAGGTGTTTCCCAATAACACTTTGTGCTGTTACACTGCCAGATTATCTCAGGACATCCAATTGGATCACGAAGCCCGTTTGGAAGTGGCTTTAGTGGAAATAATTCACCCTACACAAATTAAAAACATCATCGAAAATCAAAACACTTTTACGGTAGAAGTTCATGACGAACAAGTGCAACAACACTTGGATGAACGTAGCAATCCAGCTGACTCTATGAAATCACAAGACCCCAAAACTAAACGAACCACTTATCGGTTGAAAATTTTCTCAGGCTATTATTTTAGTGGTCAACATTTGGTGAACACTATTGCTGACAGGTTCAATAACGTGTTTGGTAAAGCCTTGAAGAAAACCAGAAAAAGTGTCACGATTGATTACCACAAAATAGCTCGTCGCCTACTGATCAAATTTTCAGAGGACAAAGTATTGGCCATTACATTTTGTCCTGAATTGTATGACATTTTGGGTGGAGACCCTAAGTTGATCAAGATTGCAAGCGAAATACCAGCCGTGACCAGTAACTCGGATTTTGCGAAATATTTTCAATTCCCTGTAGAAATGAACCAAGGACTGAATCTGATTTTTGTGTACTCCGATGTGGAGGAGTACAACGTGGTGGAACACACCTCCGTACCGTTATTGCGTGTCATTCCTTTCAAAGTGGATTCTGCCACGGCTGCTGACGAGGAAGGTGGAAACACCTATCACGTTCACCGCGAATTTGTACATCTTCACTATTTGCCCGTCAATAAGTCGTATTTCGACACTGTCAACATTACTATAAAAGGAGATCTGGGACAAAATATTCCATTCACCAAAGGGAAAGTCACAGTGAAACTCCATTTTCGAAAACGATTACTCTAACCTTTTGTCAGTCATGTATCCTGTGTACCGAGGAGTCGCTCGACAACGAGGACATGGTTTAGGAGATATGCTCAAATCAGCCTTTCGTTCGGTGGCTCCCGTTTTGAAACCGATAGTGAAACGGGGATTGCACGCCCTGAAAGATGCTTCGTTGACGCACGGCAAAGAATTTCTCCAAAATGTCATCATTGACAAACAAAACCCCAATGAAGCTTTCGTGAGAGCAGGCAAAAATGTCTTGTCAGTCAGACATTCCTACTTCCTGATGCCACAGCAAGGACAAGGCAGAAAAAGACGACGAAAACACCCCTTGAGAGGACTTCACACCCCTAGAGCTAGAAAGACTAAGAAAAGAAAACCTGTCCGAGAGTTAGACGTTTTTGATTATTAAATCAGAGAAAATGATGCACCGAGAGTCTTGCGCGTGTTCAAAGTCGGAACTGGATCTGTTTGCCATTCCACCCACCATGATGACAATGCAAGAATCCCAATGGGTAGAATTTCATCCCGTCTCCTCTTTGACGGATTCAGCTCCCATCGAGTTTGAAATCAAAGGACGACCCGAAGATTACATCGATCTGAATATCAGTTGCGTGTATCTGAAACTGAAAGTGATCAAAACAGACAACACCAATCCGGGAGACGATGCTAGAGTAGCTCCCTTCAACAATTTCATGCATTCCTTGTTCAGCGAAGTGGATTTGTACTTGAATAACAAACTGGTCAGCAGTAGCATGGATACTTACCCTTACCGAGCGTACCTGGAAAATCTCTTGACGTACGGAAAAGAGGCCAAGAACACTCATCTGGATGCTTGCGTAGTTTGGAAACCTGACACTGCTGGTGAGAACAAGTTTAACGACACAGCCCTGACAGCCGATGACAATCCTCACAATGTGGGCTTTAACGACCGTCGAAAGAAAATCCTGCAAGGTCGTAATTTAGAACTGATGGATTGTTTGCATTTGGACATGTGGTTGCAAGACAAGTATTTGCTGAACGGAGTGGATATTCGCCTGAGACTCAATCGCAGCAGTGTCGCTTTCCAATTGATGGCTCATGCCAACGAGTACAAAACCATCATCCAAGACGCCAGACTTTACGTGCGCCGAGTAGAAGTGTTACCTAAAGCGGGAAACGACATCAGTCACACATTGAGCAGATCGACCGCCAAGTATCCGATACGACGCGTAGAAGTGAGTGAAAACGTTCAACATTGCTGCTGAACTCCGATCCAAGATCGAAGATCATCTGTTCCAAGGACAGTTACCCAAACGTTTAATCGTTGGTATCGTCAGCAACGCAACCCTCAACGGAGCCCACGATGAAAATCCTTTCCAGTTTAAGCACTACAAAGTGTCCAAGATCGAAGTCAGTCGCGATGGCAAGACCTTGTGTACCAGACCCTTCGAACCTAACTTTGCCCAGAAAAATTATTTGAGATCGTACTTGTCCCTGTACGAAGCTACGGGGAAACTAGGAACCAACATCAGTCACGGTATTTCGTACGAAGATTATGTAGGAGGTTACACTTTGTGGGCCTTTGATTTCACTCCAGACCAAGGCAGCGACGAGGAACATTTCCACTCTATAAAATATGGTCAACTGCGTGTGGAACTTCAGTTTGCAGAAGCTCTCACCGAGACGGTCAACGTTATCTTGTATGCCGAATTCGATAATACCATCGAAATCAACATTTTGAGAGAAGTCATTCTAGACTATTAGAAACAATGGAAGACTCCTATCCCTCATTGAACGATAGAGAATCTTTGGACATGGAATGGGAGGATAGCGTGAAAACAGAACCCCAAGACCAAGACAAAGAGGACGAGGTAGTGGTCAAGTCCAGATGGCCAGAACAAGAACAACATTTAGTGTCCTGCTTTGCTAAACACCTGTCAGATACAATTACGGAATTGAGTAAGAGAGATTGCTATGGATGTCAAAACGATCATCCCAGTCAATTTCAACACGATAAATGTTTGATGATGAGTCAAGAAGACAAATTGGACGAGTATCTGGACCACGCTTGGAGTCTCATCTTGGAAGAAGCAGTGTTGCATGAGTGGTATAAAGGCTTGCGTGATCATTCCTGCCCACCATTGTCTACTCTAGAGATCTATCGCATCGAATCTCTCTTAGCCCAGAGTGTGGAAACGAAACGAAGAAACGGCTACTTGACAGGTCGTTTCAAATAAAAAGTCAGAATTGAATTGATGACTTATCAATACCTGTGAAAAAAAAACCACAGCAAAAAAATGGATACGTGGGAACTTTATTACCTTTTGAACAATAGTTCGTATACTGCTTCTTGGAATCCTGTCGTGTGCGCTAAAGATGAACTACCTCATCGCAAACCTCAAGACCATCAAGCTTATGTCACCGACACGGACGAAAGTCATCTCCCAGGAACTCACTGGGTTGCCGTCTACTTCCCTCAAGAGGATTGTGTGGAATATTTTGATTCGTATGGATTACCCCCTTTGGAAGACGATATCATTGACTTTATGAGAAGAAATGCCCAGACGACACGATACAATAATGTGAAATTACAAGGCACAGATTCCATGGTGTGTGGACAATATTGTGTGTATTTTCTTCATCAACGCAGTCTTGGATATCCTTTAGAACATTTAGTTACTTATTTTGATCGTCACTCTTCTAGAAACAATGAGAAAGTAGATCGATGGTTTTGTGACCATTATGGCTATCTTTTGTCTTTAGCTAGGAAACGAAGTGTACATCAATGGCCTCATGACTTCCATCAATGGAAATCTCTCATGATTTCACAACGTTGTCAACCTTGTCAAAAATAATTTGTTTGATGTTATTGTTACTTGTTAATTGTTACTTGTTACTTGTTGGTTGAATGAAAAATGTTGTGTTTTGAAAAAAATGTGTCTGTCGTTTGTTTTCAAAAAAAAAGACTGTGAATATATGCTCTTTGATTTTTCTCTATCCCTCACCATGACATGAGCTATCATTGCGTTCCGACACTAAAACCGAGTAGGGATGTTTTCTATTGCGTCCGCGTTTGAACCATATAAAGCGGGTTGGTCTCCAGTCTGGCCATCCATGGTTGACTCGTCTAACTATGAACATGCCTTCCAGACTAGCCAAGCTGAATGAAGCTTATGTCAATTTACATTGCGTCAGGCTAAACCTGATACCGAAGCCTGAAGAGATAGAGAATGTCAGGATGTTATCCATAGCCCAAGACCTAGTAGAAGAGGTTTTCAGAGAGGAAATCAAAAAAGAACATGAAGAATGGACAGAGAAGTACAAACTTCAGAAACAGAGAGAACAGCAACAACAACAGCAGCAGCAAGAATCAGACAGAGGTTTTGTCGACTGCCGTGTGGGCACCAAAGAGTTCTCCTTCTCTTTCCGCAGAAGCAGGCCGTATCGTATAGGAAAGCCTGCTGCCAGACGGGAACGCAATCTTAGACAGTACAAAAAGATTGCCATCACTTCTCACTTCCCATCAACAACAAAAAAGAACAGCCCTTTTCAGGGCTACCCCAATACTCTAGAAAAGACATACTAATTCAATTGCCAAAACAAATTTATGTGTTTGTGTCTCTAAAAAAATAGAAGTGTGTTTATAAGCACTTCGTTTCTCTGTCTTGTCGAATCGTGCATGTCTGAGTTTGTAAGTAAAAAGTAAAAAGTCAACGTGAGTGTTTCTTTTAGGTCCGCGCGTTTGATGTGATGGTAAGTTTTGGTGCCAGGGATTGTTTTCCTTCACGTTCGTGCTCCGGTAATATAAAGCAGAGCACTCGTCAGTCTGGCTACCCATCGTTGACTCTTCAACATTAAAAATGAATAGCAGAATTGCTAAATTGCTTGAACTCCAAATGCACCTGGAGTATGCCAGGCGACTCCTGGATGAGCTAGCCATGGAGACCGTTGCAGAAAGTGTCAGACTTGAGGAAGAGGAGGAAACAAAGAAGAAAGAAGAGGAGAAAGAAAAGAAAAGAGGGATCCTGCCTCACCTCTTCATGAGACCTCAGTGTGAGGTCAACCCTGAGGTGAGGACACAACGACCACCTGAACCACAGCCACAACCACAGCCACAGCCACAACCACTACCAGCAGCACAATTTATTCATCCACAGTTATGGTATAGGAGAAGGAGGGAAGCCTGCTCTATCCCAGAGACGGAAGACTGGGAGAGTGAAGCAAGTCAACCTCCCTCTGCGCTCCCAATCACACGTGTCAATTAGGAGAATGACTGGAGCCGACGTTGTGTGTGTGGTGCCAGGCCAGGAAGGTGTCACCATTAGCCAGGTGCAACTGGAGTTCAACGAAAAACAGCCCTTCTCAGGGCTAACCAGATCTTTAGAAAAGAGAGACTATTCAAGTTGCCAATTGGTGTGAATGTAGAGTAGTGTGACTATAAACACTCACTCCTTTACTGTTGTGTGTGTGTGTGTGTGTGTGTGTGTGTGTGTGTGTGTGTGTGTGTGTGTGTGTGTGTGTGTGTGTGTGTGTGTGTGTGTGTGTGTGTGTGTGTGTGTGTGTGTGTGTGTGTGTGTGTGTGTGTTTGCATGTGCATTCGTTTGTGAGGATAGTATAGTGTGTATGTTTTATGCTTTCGCGTTCGTTGGTGAGGATAGTAAATAGGTGTGTTTTATGCTTTCGCGTTCGTTGGTGAGGATAGAATATAGGTGTTTGTTTTATGTATTCGCGTTCGTTGATGTGGATAGTAAATAGGTGTGTGTTTTATGCATTCGCGTTTGTTGGTGTGGATAGTAAATAGGTGTGTGTTTTATGCATTTGATTTCGTTGATGTGGATAGTAAATAGGTGTGTGTTTAATGCTTTTGCGTTTGTTGGTGTGGATAGTAAATAGGTGTGTGTTTTATGCTTTCTCATTCGTTGGTGAGGATAGTAAATAGGTGTGAGTTTTATGCAGTCGCGTTTGTTGGTGTGGATAGTAAATAGGTGTGTGTTTAATGTTTTTGCGTTCGTTGGTGTGGATAGTAAATAGTTGTGTGTTTTATCCAGTCGCGTTTGTTGGTGTGGATAGTAAATAGGTGTGTGTTTTATGCTTTCTCATTTGTTGGTGTGGATAGTAAATAAGTGTGTGTTTTATGCTTTCTCATTCGTTGGTGTGGATAGTAAATAGGTGTGTGTTTTATGCATTCGCGTTCGTTGGTGTGGATAGTAAATTGGTGTGTGTTTTATGCTTTCTCATTCGTTGGTGTGGATAGTATATCATATGTGAAGTGAATGTAAAGGATGTTTTCGTTCACGTCCGTGCTTGACGTGTATAACGCGGAACGCTCGTCAGTCTGGCTACCCACGTTGACTAGTCAATACAAGATGGAATTGTTTAACAAGTTAAGAGACAGTTATTTTTGGATGATGGATGCAGCCTACGCAGTGGAAAGGCTAGAACAGGAATGGAACTATCCAGACAGCCAAGACTTTGTGACCAGTCAAGTCACTAGTTTGAAAGTAGCCAGGGATCAGGTGGCAGGGATGATAGAAGAGGAGGTGGAAAAAATAAGAGGCTTCATCCATCGTAAATATGTGAGAGTGGGGACATTGAAGGACGCGCTTGATAATGTCATCCAAGTGAGGTGCTTTTTAGAAGAGCAAGCCAATTTTACGGAGTGGTCTTTTGTCCTGTGGGGATTAGAGAAATTAAGGAAATCTGAAGACCTAATGAGAAAAGTGATGAAAGAAGAGGTAACGAAAATCAAAGACACCTGGACAAAAGATAGAAAGGAGAATAAAAACAGAAAAAGAAAAGAGGACTTTGAAAGACTAAATCAAAACTGGATGAAGGTACAGGAAAAGTTTAGAGAGATGGGACATCCTGACTGGATTCCAGACAAAGAAAAGAAAAAGAATAAGAAAGGAATCATTGGAGAAGTGAAGAGCTGGTGGAAAAAATGGAGACAATAGAAGAAAAAGAACCCATAGGCCCTTTTCAGGGCCACTCCACTGCCTCGAAAAGATATTTATTTTCACTTTGCCTAAAAAAAAATTTATTCGTTTGTATAATTTATTTTTTGACTCCCCAAAACATTATTCTCTTACCTAAAAAATTTTGTTAGTCGATTTTATAATTTGTGTATGATAGATTCATGTTCATCAATCTATGGAAAAAAGCGAATATATAAAACATACTATACTATTCTATTCACTGACACGAACGCGAATGATTCGTGTTTGTATATAGAAATGACACAGGTGGCATGACGTCACGGTACTTGCTACATTGTTGCAACTGTCCAGTACCGTGACGTCATCCTACCTGTTCCATTCCTCTTGTCCCTATACGTTCCCTATGTTAAATTTCCATTGACGCTATACAGTCCCAGGGTGTGCTTTTGACGCTATAAATCGTGACGCTATACAGTCCGGGGGGGGGGGTCTGTAATGCTAATTCCCATTGACGCTATTGTTTCCCACTACACTACTTATGGTGTGTTTTATGCATTCTCGTTCGTTGGTGTGGATAGTAAATAGGTGTGTGTTTTATGCTTTCTCATTCGTTTGTGAGGATAGTAAATATGGTATGTTTTATGCATTCTCGTCCGTTGGTGTGGATAGTATATATGGTGTGTTTTATGCTTTCTCATTCGTTTGTGAGGATAGTAAATATGGTATGTTTTATGCATTCTCGTTCATTGGAGTGGATAGTATATAATATGTGAATTGAGTGTAAGGGATGTTTTCGTTCACGTCCGTGCTTGACGTATATAACGCGGAACGCTCGTCAGTCTGACTAACAGTAAACGTTAAAAAGAGGGCCTACCTACCTCCTGATTGGCAAACAATTTCGGAAAACGTGCACGTACACTCTGTACACAAAATTCAAACACACACAGTACTTCAAAATTCACAACTTCAAATAAACACTCGACCAATTACACAGGTGGCTTACACAATATTGGCATAGGGCCGTCCACTAGCTCAACTGGACTAGATTTGAAACGTAAACCGGCCTTGCCGTTGGGTCGGGGCGCATGGTTGCTGGTTTTGTGGTTCCTTGGTGGGCTTTCGTGGCTTTTGCGCGCCGCCTTCTTGGTCCCTTTCCGCCTTTCCTCGCCGGCAGGGTGGATGTAGACTGAAAGGACTGAATGTCAAAGGTTAAAGGTCAATCGGTACAGCAAAGGCCCAGCAGGGCTAAAAGCCCAGCACGGGGCTAAGTGCCTCTTTAGGGGAACAGTGTCACCCAGCCAAGGGTGACATCCAACCAGGGCCGTGTACCCCCCTAAAGGGGCTATTAGAGTGCCCCGCCAGGGGCCTCTGGTCCAGCCCGGGACTTTAACCAGTCGCAAAAGCACTCGGTGCATAAGCGACTTAAATCCTTTGAATCAATCAATCAATCAATCAGTCTGGCTACTGCCCCTAGCTGGTGAAATGGCTGCAACATTATTCAGTCGTCACCAGCTAGAATAAAGAAACATCTTGGGCATATTTAGCAGCCATCTTTGAGGGCATTAAAGCCTGGGGGATGTGGCACGCTTTCCTTCCCCCAGGATCATTTAGAAGTCCGCCATGCGGACATTAACTGGTCGCGCATGTCCGAAAGGACGAATGCGACCTAAATTCAAACTAGCAGTCTGGCTACCCGCGTTGACTAGTCAACACCTTCATGAAAAAAATGAATTTGTTCAATGAATTAAGACACAGTTATTTTTGGATGGTGGATGCAGCCTACGTGGTGGAAAGGATTGAAAAAGAATGGAGCTATCCAGGCAGCCCAGACTTTGTGACCAGTCAAGTCACTAGCCTGAAAATAGCCAGGGATCAGGTGGCAGGAATGATAGAAGAGGAGGTGGAAAAAATAAGAGGATTCATCAAGCCTAAGTATGTAAGAGTGGGGACATTGAAGGAAGCCCTTGATCTTGTCATCCAAGTGAGGAGATCCTTGCAAGATACATTTAATTGGTCAGAGTGGTCTTTTGTCCAGTGAGGTTTACAACAATTAATAAAAGCAGAAGACAAGATGAAAAAAGTAATGAAAGAAGAGGTAAAGAAAATAAAAGATACCTGGACAAAAGAGAGAAAGGAGAAGTAAAACCAAAAAGAGAAAGAAGTCTTTGAAACACTGAACATCAACTGTATGAAAATACAGAAAGAAATTAGAGACATGGGACATCCAGACTGGATTCCAGACGAAGAAAAGAAAAAGACGAGGAAAGGAATCATTGGAAAATTAAGAAGCTGGTGGAAGAACTGGAGACAATAGAAGCAAAACCCAAAGGCCCTTTTCAGGGCCACTGCACTGCCTCGAAAAGATTTATTCTTTCTTGCCTAAAAAATTTAAAACATACTCTACTACCCACTGACACGAAAGCAAATGCATATCACTTTGTATAGAAATGAAACAGGTGGCATGACGTCACGGTACTTGCTACATTGTTGCAAGTGTCCAGTACCGTGACGTCATATTGACCCATGGTGTGCTAGTCGCTATACAAAATTCCCATTGTCCGTAGACGTACCCAGGGTGATATTTTGTCCGTAGAAATCTTGTCCTTAGACTACTCCAGGGTGATATTTTGTCCGTAGAAATCGTGTCCGTAGACTACCCCGGTGGGGGGAGGGGGGAGAGCTGTAATGTATTTTCCCATTGTCCGTAGACTACCTCACTATACTACTGGCAGTTCATACTGATGTCCAGCACTGGGACATCATTCCACAGATATCTAGCATCATGCAGCACCTGAAACCAGCCGAACAGTCCTAACCGTAACCTCTTAATGCTGAACGCCAAGTCAGGGAGTTTCTAGTAACATTTTTCTTAGCCTTTGGAATGACTCGGACGGGATTCGAACCCTCGATCTTAGCAGCAGAGAGGGTGAACCCTACAATTTTGTAGAGACTTTATTTTTGAAAAAATAAGGGTTCCTACAGGGGCTGAAAAAGAAATTTTCACCTTAATAATGAAAACTTCTCTAATTGACCAGATTTTTTCCAATTTTTTCACGTGCTGGTCACTCAATTTTTGTCGTTCACCCTCTCTGCTGCTATGAATTAACCAAATATTTTATCAAGACCTATTCGATATCTGGATCTTGGGTCATGTAGATTTATCGTTATAAATCCAAACGGAACAGCTTGTGCTTTTGAAAAGAAGTTTTTAAATTTAATCATGTCCATGTCGCCTGAACACCAGGTATAATAAATATTCTGCAGAGAATAATTATCTACTCCATTAAACACAACCAAAATATTGCAGTTGTCTCTGATTACTTTTGGAATTTGTGTATATCTCTGGGTAACATAAATCACATCCGTGTTTTTATGCCTACCGCGAGAAAATATTCTAGCTGGATTGGATTGCTTGTCCAGCATCACATCATCGTATGCTACGAGATTATTAATGAATCCATCTAGGTCGTCTATGGATGGAGCTTCATCAATATCGGTTATAAAATCAATAATATCATTTCCGTCTTCGTCCAGTAGTTTTGCATTTTTCTTAAAATCCTTAAGTACTTCATAACACCTCTGATCATCTACAGATGGTACTACTAAATACAGTTTGTTCCACTTTAGCCATCTCATTATCAGATTAAGTAATAATTGCGTTTTACCAGATCCAGATGGACCTATTATAATCATTCTGATAGAATTTGGTAGCGCCGGGTGATGTTTTACTGGCTCTTGTTTTCTTGTCGCAGAAAAGTCAATTATATCCATATAATAAATAATATGAGTCTATATTGTGTTCGATGCAGAGCACCTACACCCACTGCTGAATTAACGACAATAACAACAAAAATAAAAGACGCGCACTTACAGGTAAGTGTGTGAAATGTGGTACAAAAAAATATAAATTTATTTCATCGAAGACAGGTGGGGGGATATTGCTGCTTCGTTAGGAAAATTACCAGGAACTCCATGGGCTAAATACCCCGGTGAGAAACATTTACCCGGATATAATTATTGTGGTCCTGGAACTCGTCTCGATATCAGACTCGATAACCAAGATCAGCCAAAACCTGGAGAGATTCCAATAAACGCAATTGATCAAGCGTGTCACATTCATGATGTTGCTTATAAAAGTCCAGATTTGCAACAGCGGCATCTCGCAGATGTAAAGTTGATTCACGCGTTAAATTCTATAACTAATAAATCCCTCAGAGAATCTCTCGCTAGCTTTCTAGTAAAAACTGCTATGAAAAGTAAAATAATGCTAGGGGCTGGTAATTAATTATATAACTATCATAATGGAATCTGTTTATTATTCCCCGAGAGGGTATTGGAGAGGTAAAGCAGCGATTAGTAAACTCGCCAAAGCAGCAAAAGTTTCACCTGATGTTGCTGCATCATGGTTAGCACGACAGGCAATATGGCAAATATTCCTGAGTCCACCTAAAAGAATTCAGTACGCGCATTTTGATGTTAGCGCTCCTAATGAAGTTCATCAAGCGGATATTTTGTTTTTACCACACGATACCATTAAAACACGTAGACGTCAATACACGTATCGATACGCGTTAACTGTCGTTGATGTTGCGAGTAGATACAAAGAAGCGGAGCCCTTATCAACAAAGACAGCATCTGAAGTTGCATCTGCGTTTGAGCACATTTATCAACGTGGTGGTCTACGATGGCCACGGTTATTACAAGTTGATCCTGGCAAAGAATTTCTTGGAGTAGTATCATCGTTGATGAACAAGCATAACGTTAAAATCAGACGAGGACATACTGAAATTCATCGTGATCAGGCAATCGTTGAACGATTTAATAGAACACTTGCTGAGCCGTTATTTGGATACCAATATGCAAGGGAAATATCCGCTGACTTTAAGGATAGATCTCGTGAATGGGTTGCAAGATTACCGAGTGTGATAGCTGCGTTGAATAATGAAATTACTCGTGCAACTTCCATGAAACCTTCTAATGCGATCAAAAAAATATATATACCCCGTAGCAATGGCTACGGACAACGCCGTGAATCTTTCTCTCAACCAGTATTAGGTAATGTAACTGTAAGATATTTATATGAACCTTTCGAACTTGAAGGCGGTAAAAAAAGAGCAACCGATCCTATCTGGAGCGTGACTACACATAAAATTTTTAGCGTGGTAAGATCCACTGGTAGACCTCCAATCTACAGACTAGATTCTACAGCCCCTCAACGTGGATTTGTACGTGAACAATTACAAGTAATTCCTGAGGATACGCAATTACCACCAAGCTCAATTTTGTAAACGTCCAGAGCCTCGACGTCGATTACACTCAAGACAGGTCAGTCACATTATCACGTGTCATGTGTATGACCGAGATCACTATTAATTCTGTCTACGGTAAATTGTCTTGGATTAAAACACTGCCATGACATATTACAGTTGCAACTTGCGCAATGATTATTCTGTAGTTGTTTTAGTGTTATAATAAATTCAGCATCAAGATCAAAGTCACGCTTATTTTTTTGGTCACACTGTTTATAACCCGCTAATTTTTTCCTTATTACAGCAGCGTCATTAGTGATTTCTTCAGTTATTACGTAATCTACAATAACCCTACGCAGTTGCGATATTCTCCTGACTCGAGATACGGCGAGATAGACTAAATTCGACCATTCAATACGATCATCTACAATCCAGATTCTAGTATCAGTTATAGTTAATCCCTGCGACGAGTGAATTGTTATAGCGTATCCTAACGTCCATGGCGATTTATCCATGTTCAACGCGCTCTCAACAACATCAACAGCAACCAACACGATATCATTCAAGACAAGATTTTGTACTCGGACAGTGTCTCCACCTGGTATTTCAACTTCAATATTTTGTCGTCGAGTATCTGCTGGGCGATAACACAAAGGTACGGGTAGATCCGGAAACTTTTCTTTATGTAACGTAAATAATTTCTTTTGTAGTTCATCACGAACTATTTTTCTACTTGCGACTATCAAATCAGCAGGTCTCCATAAAGTCCAAAATTCATTCATAGAAGTTTCTGCAATTACTTTACGCAGTATCTCGCATTGTATTTGATCTGGCTGCAGTCTGATTAATCTTTTAAGTTCTTTTAGCGGTTCATCAATGGATCTATGGTCATCATTATTTCTTCGTAATAATCTACAAATGTTTTCAACCATTCATGTGGAGACTGTCCAACAAAGGTGGTGGTTGACCATGATCGCCACACATAATCACAGCAGTATTCTTCAATAACAACCAATCAAGAAATGTTTTTAGTGTTTCTAACGACACCGTGCATATCTCGTCCCATATAATATACTTGGGTATATATTTTTCACCCATCCGCGATGGGGTCCATGTATCTCAGCACCATCTAAAGAAACTATGATATGTACATGATTTTACTCCTCGTTCTTTTATTTCTCTAGCAAGTTTATATGTAGGTGTCAAAACAATTATATCTGAGTTATTATTCATAAATAAGCTAATCGCATGAGTTGTTTTACCTGAACCTCCACACCCATTAAGATAAACGGTCTTATGTCTAGATACAGGATCGTACACAGATTGTGCAGATGACTTTGATATTTGATTATTATTTTTGTAATATGTCTCCGCAATTTCAACGTCGGCAGATTCAGAATAACTAAGTATATTTTCTTGTTTTATCCTCCATACCCCCCATTCACCATTACCGAGTTTTAATAAATCTTTATATTTTTTGAGTATATAAAATGAATCCGTAGCAACTCTAACAGCGTAACGAGGAAATCTATTTATCATCGACAATAGATTTATCGAAACATAAGCTAACATCGAAGATCTTAAATGAGTAAATTGTGGTGAGTCGCCATCGAGATAGCTCACAATGGTACCTAGTTTTGTTCCATCTGATAAATAAGCATTACATCGGTTTATAAATATATTTTTCTCCGTTGTATCAGCGATTATAAAATCTAGTTCAGCATCGTCCATAATCAATCTTGTACAATATCGTTTATAATCGTATGAACCACCTTGAGTAAACTTACCGATTATCTTTCTACCAAGATCTTTTGCAAGTTTTTCATCATGTTCATTCCTGCATTTACTTATTTTAATGACATGATCTTCATCAATATCAGGGAATTCTTTCCTGGTATCATCGACACTAAATCTGTCCGGTTCTGGTAACCAAACTTGCTTCTGTGAACTATATGATATAATCGCTTCAGTTACTCTCAACGATATTAAAAATCCAGCATCAAGCATATATCGCAATAGTACTATCGGAACCCAACGTCGCTCTGAAAAATGTCTTCCGAACCAAATATAAGTAATCGCATGGAGATCTTCTCTAAACTCGAATGATTCTACGTGAGCAAATCCTGTTAAGTCAAAATCTGGTAAGGGTCCGTTTATTGCAACCCTGGTCATGTCATGTGTAGGATGTCCGAATCTCTTAAAGTATTTAGAACATGCTCCATATCCAAGAAAACTCCCAGGATAACATGCTACCATATCAACCGAGATAACATCACTATAATCGTATTTGGTGTTCCATAATCCACCGCGACCATATTCTATACAACTTTTCTTGACATCTTCAAGAAATTCCGATCGTGTCGTTTTCCATGAATTTTTCTCCTGAGCGAAATGAGCAGCGACTGACGGAACAGTAAAACAATTATTCAATAATTGTCTAACTATGACATTATTAGAGGTATATTTCAGTGCAAGATGTTCCATTTCCTCATGGAGAGATTCTGTACGATAAATATCACCGTTAGGTCGTACAAATTGATCGTAATGATCATATTCCGAACTCTGAAATAACCAAACAGAAACAGGATCGGTTTTACTAATATTTTAATAAAATCAAAGATATCACCGTCATAAAATTTAACCGTTCTATCTCGTGGAAATATTGTTACTGCAGCAGTCCATGCGTGCGCGTTATGATCAATAATATCTATCGGAGCTCCATTTTTTATATATTTCGGTTTGTACAAAATCTCTCCGGTTAATGTTTTTACTGCTATTGGAAATCTTAATTTCTTCTCTAGCTCAGCAACGTCGCTGATAGACGCTCCGGTATCTTTAACCGACTCTGTCCACGTATTTATTTTTTTACGTCTTAAATCCGTTAAACCATTACCACGTATCGCGTTTGTAAAGTGTTCTGTAACTCGCTCAGCTACGCAGTTTATCCTTGACAATCTCATCGGTTTGAGATCCTCAACATTAGGTTTATTATTCAGCGGCAATATTCCATAGACAACCGCAGTTACAGGGTACGATCGCTCATAATACGGTTTATCTATACCAGTTAGTATTCCTGGTTTAGATTTATTACTCAAGAAGATATTATTTCCTGACTGCACGCGGACGGGATCGCGCTTGTCACGAATAATCCAAATTTCTTCTTCTGTATTTACAATAAATTTTATTAAAATAAAATATTTTTGATTATCAAGGTGGTTAATGATTACTCTTCCTCGTTTGTCATTCATCGTATTAGAAATATTTCCAACTCTGAATGTTGACCATGCATGAACTGCACCATCGTCACGAAATTCCTTCTTGGCCTCACGAATACGTTTAGTTACATCTTTATTAGTTAAAGCTAGATCTTGCATCGAAATACTAAATTTATACTCGGGTAGTCTGTCAAGATCGAATCTGGTTGCGTAGGGTTCAATCACGGATAATTCTTCCATATTATAATTAGGGCAAAATATATATTTAATTGAAAGTTAATCTTTTGTATATGATTCAACCAAATCACTGCAACTGGCTAAAAATCGGTTATAAATCTCCGTGTAACAGATCATGCGTGAATGAATACTGTAGTTATCAGATGCAATGCGTCAGGAACGGGAGTTTAGGACCAAAACCGTGTATTGTGTGTAGTGCTGGAGTGCGAGGAAAAACTCAACTGTATGCGCAATGCGGTTGTAAAAAGTACAGAGAGCTGAAACGATATTACGATAAAAAATATAACACTGACTCTCCTATAAAAACCGAAGAAGATTATCTGGCTAGATTTTCAAAAAACAATGATTTGGACAAATAAATATTATATATAAATGGAACAAAATGAGTTTGTGTCACATCCAGTCCTTACCAATTATGAAGCATCACGCGATGGCATCATCAGGAATTGCAGGCTGAAAAAACCAGTCGGTAGTGTTACCAATACTGGTTATCTTGCGTTTAATACCAAAGGAAATAAACATTATTTATCTCATAGATTTGTGATCGAGTGTTATTTTGGACTGATCAAAGATGGGTATGTGGTGGATCACATCAACGGCAATAAACTTGACAACTCACTTGGAAATCTGCGTATTATCACGCAAAGTGAAAACTGTAAGTTTGGGAAAACAGGTCGCGCAAGATATACAGTAAAAGCTGTTAAATCCGTGAATGCAGAATCTGGAGAAGAAATTATGTTCAAGTCAATTTATTCCGCTAGTAAATACTTTAACATAACAGGCTCTTCAGTGAAATACGTGGCAGACGGGGTTACAAAATCTGCTTTTTCTTTCAAATTTGGACAAACTTTTATATTCCAGTACTTGGTATCAGATGATCAAGCGAGACTGAGGCAAGCATAAAACTTAGTCAGTATTGCATTTATCCGCACTTATGTTAGGAACATAATAGTACATGGTGTAATTTAGCTTGTAATTGGCATTCAGAAAATATTATAAGACGGTTCTCCAGAAGTGGGTTAAGCAAAAGATATATAAACTATATTCGATGGCACAAAACATTCTTTACTTAATCAGATTTAATTATTTTTTATAAAGTTTTTATTTTGTTCGATTTTTTATCAAATTTCTCGTTTTTTACGCTATTTTGTTGATTTTTTCAGGTATTTTAGTCGATTTTATCATTGTTTTTCGTTGAGTTTGCTAGTTTTCGTTGGGTCAAACCCCCAAGAAGGTTAACGGGAATTAACATTAGGTTTTAAATTTATCGATGAAAAACTGGTTTTTTCCGGATTTTTATCGTAATTCGCTAGCAAAAAACTATACAATACGAGCAAAAGAATTGGAAAAAACCAGTATTTGATCAACAAATTTAAAATCTAATGTTAATTTCTGTTAACCTTCCTGGGGGTTTGACCCAACGAAAACTAGCAAACTCAACGAAAAACTTTGCACAACAAACACGGGCAATATTGTACTTGTCTATGATACCTACTGAAACATAATGGTTGGTTCTTTGATACAATATACTTGTCAATATGTGTAGGTTGCATTATACTAGACAGAATATGTTAATTTTCCCAAGGATTTTGTTTAGCTATTACCACAGTCAATGATCCAGAACTCTCATTATCGCTGTAATTTTCACTCGTATTTTCACTCGTATTTTCACAATGCTCTCTTAACTGTCTTATACGAAAGTTCATAATCTTTTTCTGTTCGTATTCATGAAATAATTCTAATTTGATTTTGTCAGTAGCGTTTGAGAGAGGCACAAACATCTTTACCTGATCATCAGTGACAGTTGCCAGTGACTTTAACATTCCTTATTGGATAATTTTCATGAATTTATAATCAGCAGATAGCGTGAATCTGTTCTCGTTCTTTCGTTGTTGTAATGAGTCAAAATCACATAGAATCTTTTCAGCATTAAGATTGTCAGATACATTGATACCGTTATGTTGTAATTTTTTAATCGCAGAAACAATGACATTGATATTTTCAAAATTCATTATATAATGAGTGTATATTTAATATAAAAATAAACAAAAATATACAGCGCGAGGTGATATTCGATCTACCATTCCATAGTTGTATCAGATAAACCTAATGAGGTTCTTTGTTTAGACATTTACCCCCAAGAGAACCCCTAAATATCCGAAACCGAAACTTTAGAGGCTCAGAGGGCTGTCTGTACGTGTTATTTGTTTACCCCCGAAAGAATTCCTAAATATCCGTAACCGAAACTCTAGAAACTCAGAGGGTTATTTATACACGTGTAGGTCTTATTTTAGTGACCAACCAGACTCTGTTTATTGCCTTACAAGAATTCCTAGATATCCGTAACCGAAACTCTAGAAACTCAAAGGCTGATTGGTCTTTGTGACCTGGAACCTAGGTTTATTTTTAGTTTGCGATGTGTCTTTTGGAATGGCCCTTGTGTGGGGTACCCCTTTAGTGAAGTCACAAGGTCACGACCTCATATCACCCCCGCTGTATATTTTTGATGAGATGATATGATGATGATATGATGATCATGATGATATGATGAAATGCCGTCTTCACGCCAGCACACCAACCCATAATGATCAACCAATGGGTGATTCACAAAAGTGAATCCACCACGTGTTGACGTAGTGGATTGGTGTACTCTGAAGACGGGGGGGGCTGAAGCCCCCAACAGATTATAAATCTTGGCTTAAAATCGCCCCCGCAGACATATGCCTTCACGAGTCTCGAACCATGACCCCCCGGATGAGAGTTTCTACGCGCTATCAATTGAGCTATCGGACCTTGTTATAAATATATACTTAAAAAGTTAATATGTGTTTACCAATAACCTATTTCCTAAAAACTACAGTGTTCTTAACAAAAACCACAGTTTTCTGCGCAAAATGGGATTTTATATTTCTAGTTTCCAAAAAATATATATAATTCTGCATTAACACTGAGTCTATGCGTAAGCCGTTACCAAGAAGATTGATTCAGTCATAGCGTATTCTTAAAATAACTTTACGCGGTAATCGGCCACACAGATACAGGCAATACAGTCGTTATGGAATAATCAATAAAAGCTAATTATGCAGCCACAGCCTTCTAGACAATAGATTTCGATTACCTGTGTGCACTATGAGAAATCTTGTGCGCGGATTTTATGTAAACAAAGAATACAGTATTATTATTTTGTCAGTTACTGGTTGCCACATAGGGAAAGTTGCCGATTAGCATTGAATGAGACCGCAGGCAAGGTTATATTGACAAGTATATACTATACTGTATTGTATACCAACCATTATGTATCATAGACAAGCACTATGCATCCGGATATTTTTTTTTTGTTATGATTTCACATACAGATTTATATTTAGTTCTTCATTTCTTGTGTCCAGAATGCGATTGTTTTGGTCTGTAAGTTTAAAGTGTATCCTTGATAATAACGGATTATGAACTCGCAGGTACACGGGGTTAATTGGCTCTGATACAATTAACCAACCTGGGGGGCTAAGGGACTGAAACTGTATAATATGTACCCTTGCTGGGCCTGGTTAGACTTTGAAAGATCTACCTGATAGCTACCTTCAATAATATCGCATACCAGATTGACTGCAATTGTTGTTGTTATGTTTACAATGCCCGGCGATATATGACGTCCGGCACCAAAAGGGTTGTTATTATGTTTTAGTATAACCGGTGGTGGGGCTATTTTTCTCCATGATTCAATTACTCCAGGATAATATTCTTCAATAAGATCGTCAAGTGATTTTTTCATTTCAGCGTTATTTAAATCTGGTATAATAAATGTTTGTAAATCTTTTTCTGTTATTTTGTAATGATCAAGAAATAATTGCTTCAATGTTGGACTTGTGTAAGGATTTCCATCGAGTTTAGTCGCAACGTTTATAATACTTCGATTGGCGATGTATAAATCGAATAAGATACCATTTAAGTGTTTTATTTACTCGATTATTTGCTGCTTTACGTTATCATCATAATGTTGAGATAATGAAATAAGTAAATTTCTTAAATCATTAAACTTTTTATCGTATTCAGGTTTAAGAGTATCTAAAAATTCTTTTAAAAATTCTTCATCAACAATATCTCGATTCCACGCCTGATAACATTAAACACTGATCTAGTCATCTTGGGGATCCTTTTACCGTCAAAATCGGTAAAGTAATATGTATCGTTGTTTGAATCAAATTCAAATACTATATAACGCCATGGATATTTTTTTCGATATTCTGGGTCTTTAATGAATTTTTCTTCACTCGTTTTAAACTCATTTTTAGTTGGTTCTGAAACTCCATTATAAACAGGTGCGACTTCAGGCCATCCTAACACTGATCTGATCGAACTCTGATAAATATCTACGAGATAATCAGGAGAATTTATTTCAATCGCAGCTGATAGTGTTGGTTCGTAAACAGTGATCGCTATTTTAGATTCTTTTCCTGTGATAGATTTAATTCTGCGTTGGAACTCGTCATTAATCTGTTCTATTTAATAACTACCCGTTGTAATTCCAACAATTTGCCAATCAGGACTTCCATCAGGTTTATTCTTATTCGCAAATACCAGTGAATTATTTGCTGGTGATCCACCAAACGGTTTTGACCTGATATTTGGCCAACTATGATAAACTCGTAATCGTGCTAGCGCTATTTCCTTTGCTGGAATTGCAGTCGGAAAATTAACGCTAAATTCAGGATTGGTTGAACTTAATGATATCATAGTAGTTTTTGACGGCGTTGTAATAGCTACGATCTGCTGAAGTAATTCCCTGTCTGTCATTATTATTATTATTATTATTATTATTATTATTATTATTATTATTATTATTATTATTATTTTAATAGAGCGGAAATTCAATCCTCCACTTTATCATTAGAATCCACTTTGAATGCCTCATGATCAGTTTCCATTATCGTTGCGAACTCCTCATCGGATATTTTGCCATCGCTGAGGTACGCCGAAAGATACGATGATAGTTTAGAATAAGATGATGTTGTTGTGTGCAATTTCATTATGTACTCGTTTAGTTTATCATTTGTACACGTAGATATTTTCTTAGCGATAATACTGAAAATTCCTGCGCATGTTGTTGCCGTTGAAACTATAATTGTTACAACTGCAGGCGCTCTCATCGTTATTGTTTATAGTAATAATCCAGTTCCAGCAATAACAGCAGAAACCGAGTATACCATTATATCAATAACAACCATACGTCGCCGATATTTTTTTACCTTTATCGTGTAATCGTCGATGATATTTTTTAGTTTGGTTTGACACTCACATACTTGAGCGTATCTGTGACGTTGAACATCGATAAATGACTCTTGATTCATTATATTTATCTAGATAACTAATTGAGGAGTTTCACATACAAATTCCAAGCACCACCAGTATAGTGCTCTGGTTAATTTTTTATCAGATGCCTCCAGCAGAAATGTTTCTTCCGCATCTTTATTTATTATAACGGATACAACTCCAGAAAAAGTATCGATTGAATAACGCCATGGAAATGTAGTAAATATACTGAATTTTGCACTACTAAATACGGACAGCCTGTATACACCAGTAATTTCTGCGGTGTGTTTGAGATTATTATCTTGCAGTGTCCATACTCCTAATCCTGATGCTACTGTGTATACTACGTTGAAGATCTGCTTGTGAGGAATTTTAATAAGATTCGTTTTTTCAATGATATCAGGAATTTCACTAACAATGTCGTTGATTTTCGTGTTAATGTCGGTAAGTTTTATGTCAACGACTGGTGGAGTTCCAAAAAATTCGTTAATAGATCTGTTTATATTTCTACGGAAATTCAGAAACGTTTGCACGTGATTAATATAATCAGTTCTAAATGCAGCAATTCCATCATTGATTGTCGTTAACGAAGTCGTTATTGGAATTTCCTTAGCGTCGACGTATTTTTTAGTTGCAGCGTCAAAATCTGTTTCTGGTGTTCTGAGATTATTAATACCATTATTATTCATGTCGAGAAATGCACGCATTATACCACCGCGCACTGACACGTACTTGGATTCTTGATCATCGACGTATTTTTTTTGTTGCTGCGTCTGTATTTGCGATTGGATCTCCAAGATATGTAATTTTTCTTCCTGACATAATAATGTCACCGGTAAATACATCACCAGTTTTCTTAACATAGTCGTTAACCGATTTACCGGAATCCTGTATTTTACCTTGATCAGTAAAAGTAACGATATTATTAACAACCGCGTTGGGAATTCGTACAAGTACATCTAGTAGTTGTATGTTACTCGTTTTTAATCGTCCTTGTTTGTCCTGAAAAACGACGACTTCATTTTGATCCACACTTGTGATATTTAATAAATCATCGATTTCATTTCTGAGTTGATCAAGAGTTGCATATTTAGATAAATCGACCTTCTGAGCTCTACTTGAGGGTCTTCCATAAATATCTACCATTATATTTACTGATATCTGTTTAAGTGTTATGACGTAGTGTAGTGAACGCGTGCACGACTTTATGAGGTGGCGCTGCTGATTTTGATACAGCATCAAGCACAGCGAGGGTTTCACGACCGCATATTGGAGGATCAGTTATTTTTTGTGTTGGTAGCGTTGAATACCAGATTGGAATACTTTTATCGCTGGTAACGTACTCTAAAAATTCTTTTGGTGGTGCTAATCCATACGAATCGAAATAAATAATTCCACGTGGATCAATTGCATATCCGACCCAGTGCGTGCCTGGGCCAGAGTTTTTATCGAGATTAATGATACCGGTTTCAATATTGTTTGGTTTTTTTGGCAATTGATCGCGCATAAAAACACCTCTGAAGTTTTTTATTTTTAATTTTTAGCAGCATTAAGTAAATCAAAATTGGACATGGGTGATATTAGTAAACTGTCCCGGGAAGTCTTAGACCCTTTCCGTACCACGAATACGGGGTCCCTGGTAATCTTAGACCCTTTCCGTACCACGAATACGGGGTTCCTGGTAGTCTTAGACCTTTTCCCTTTTTTTTGATTCCTTGTCCGGTTGCTTTCTTTAATGCCATTCCAGCAGCTGTTCCAACAGCACCTAGCGCAGCTGCTTTTGCAACAGCTGGGGCTGCAGCGGCTATTAAAGCTGGTATAGCTGCGAGAAGTGGAAATATACCACCTGTCTTAGCAATATCTTTGATGGCGCCCGCAGAAAGATTAAGTTTTATACCTTTATTTGATTTTTTAGCGTCATTTAAGTTTTTGAACTGACGCTCGGTCAACGATAGTTTATTTGAACCGCTCATCTGTTCTCGCTTTAGCGATATTTTTATTCCACAGTTATTTTTTTATGCTGATTGTAGCTTTTTAATCTGACCAGGAGTCAGACTCACACTAACGTGATGATATGACATTATTAATATTATGAACGATCTAATTACATGTTTTCTACTGGAGCATCAATAACTCTCATTCGTCCACCAACACCTTCGAGTAACATCGATTTATCGCTGAGTATAACTGCGATTGCTCTATAATTAGGAATAGCTCCAGCATCTCTATTAACAAGAGCTCGAAAATGAATATCTACAACAGATTGTCTGGTTAAATCTAAATGTTCTAGTGAAAAGTAATAAATCGGATACAGCGATGTAAAATCTAGCTGCGATATTTGTAAACCAGTATCAATGTTTTGATCACGTCCCATGAACGACATAAGACGATGATATGCACGTGCTACATGATTTTGATCGAAATTTAATAAAATATCCTCGGATGGTTCTTGATGTCCATTTATCCTTAATGAAACTTCAGAAACACCGAGTTTATCAAATACCATAATACTACGTGTTTGCGAGTTTACTCGTGCAGTATTCTGAAACGCAATAAATATGTGTCTTGGTGCAGAAACACCTTGCTGAGAAGCTATTTGCCACGTAAATAAACCATTAATTGCACTATCAAAAGCATCTGTGGTCATAGTCAACCATGACAACGTTGATTTACCGCCTTGACTCATAAAAGATAGCAACCGATCTTCTTCAGATATTGACGGAGTCATCACTGGCATCCACAGGGAAAGTTTTGTTAGTACTACTTTACCATGAAGTGCTATAGTTGCAGCATCATTAGCTCCCTCAACGTGCCATATTGCATCATTATCATCGCTTTTTCGCACAAGTACAACTGTGTGTGTAGCTCCAAAAATAACTTTTCTAACATTTCTACAGAATCCAAAGATGTGTGACAGTGGAATCACACAAGAAAATGTTTTCCTATTACCCTTTAACATTGCTCGACGTGCTGTAAATCCTAAGTTGAATTCTGGATTAACACTGTGCAATAACGGAAAATCAGCAGCAGGTCGGGCTATCATTCCAGCTGGTTGTGGATCGGATATAGTATCCCGTGGTGTTTGTGCTAAATTATAATGTCTATTGTCAGGAGAATAAGTTGTATCCTTCGCAAACATCATTGATGGACCAGCTGATCTTGAGTAATCGTCGCTATATCTTGCAAGGCCAAGTATTGTTGTTGCAACGTCAACGTCTTCCTGGATTGATTCAATATTTTTTCCATCAATCATGTACATAGCGCTGTCAAATAACGCCATAATACCATTATTAACAAAACCAGTTCTAACCTCAGCGGCGTACTCGGTATTATCTGTCTTTATAATTTCACCTTCTACTTCAATAAATGCTTCAGCGGGTAGAAAATACCTACTTGTATCTTGAACCTGTAGTTCAATTCGTCCACGCTGATCTGGCAGTCGTGCGTCATAAGAATAATATTGATAATCACGCACAGACTCATCTTTGAGAACTGGTGCATCCATGTCAAACGCGGGGTCAGATACGCGCTTAAACATCTTTATTATTATCGTCTTCGTCTAACACGAAGACCACTTCGGGAAGTGAGACCACTTCCTGCTATCAGACAAGCGGTTATATTTTTTTCTTTGTCTGACATCGGGACATCAGCCAACTCCGCTAGTTTTTGATTAGCGGCTTGATTTATTATTTTACTTACACTTGCGGGCATCACTTCAGTGCTAGCCAATTTCACAGGTTGAGGTCGGACGGGTTGTGGTCTGCGTATTAATCTTGATAGTCTATCTTTGATTGCTGAGAATGCTTTGCTAGCAATATTACCAACAGCGCTTATACCTTTTTCACGAACAACATCAATAGCTTTCATTCCTAGTTGCTTTGCAATCGGTATTGCTTTTGGGGCTATTCTTCTAAACAGACCCTGAACAACATCACCTAGTCCATCTCCGTAGGTCGTTTTGTATACCGGTAATCGAGAGTTTATTACCCTGACCATGGTAGGTCCACGAGTACTGTGTATGATCATCTTATTATTAAGTGACTTTATAACTAATTACATACTTAGTCACTATGATAATCATCGGCGATTTCATTAATGAGAGACCGATATACATTAATATCCATGATACCACCTGTAAATAATCGTTTACAAATATCAGCTGCTTCATTAATGATTTCTGATGAATTATTACCAGCTCTTTTTCCTCCAATGAGGATTTCTAGTCGATCAACATCAGCAAGGACGTTATTGGGACAGGTAATAAGACCACTTCCTAGACCACTTCCAGTTGCGCCAGGATCTTGATATTCTTCCTCTGTTATTTTGACTGGTTGTTGTGATTCTTCTTCTTGTTGTTGTCGTTGTAGTAGTGTTTGTAGTCGTGGTATTGGTTGCTCTGGTGATGGTAATTTGAGTTTTGGTGATGATATTGGTGATAATTCAAATTGTCGTGGTGTTCGTCGTGATGCTTTTTTACTTGGTTTCGATGGTGTTTTTAATGATTCTGTATAATCACGAAGTATTTTCTCAAATGGTTCTGGAGATTGTTGTCTTTTACGTTTTTTTTCTTTCCTCTTCTTCTTCTTGTTTTCTTAATTGCTTTAAATTATTAATTTCCTTAACATAATCCTGATATAATGGATCATCAGCTCTAGCTTGTTGAAAATTCATGTATATGCGATATAATGATTTTTGCCATTGTTCACTGCTTTTAATATATTTAGCGTGTTCAGGTTTCATTAATTTACCTCTTTGACTAAAATTATCCATAGCAAATTTAGCCAATTGTTGTAGGTTTTCAATATTGTTAATTGTTTTAATAGTTACTTCATCAAATTTATTTATCAATTCAGCTGCTAATTTTGGTTTAGGGGCTGGTGCTTCAGCGCCTTCAGGCTGAGCAGCAGCTGGTTGAGTTGCTTGAATACGAGCAATATCAGCAGGCAATGTTGCAAGAGCTCGTTGTGTTGCTTCGGTTGCTGTAACAATTTTCTTCGTTGGTTCGACAATCGGTTTAAATAATTGTTCTGCACCTTCTGTAAATTCCACCTGAAACTTCTGACGTAATTGTAGTTGTTGCTTAACAGAATCACGAACAGGTAGATATTTTTTAATTGCCTCTAGTCGCTCTCGAGCTAATTTAGCTGAGTGTGGTTCTCCAATACTCATTATTGATAATATCTATAATGGCTGTTTAACTTATAGCAGCAGAGAGGGTGAACGACAAAAACTGAGTGACCAGCACGTGAAAAAATCGGAAAAAATCTGGTCAATTAGAGAAGTTTTCATTATTAAGGTGAAAACTTCTTTTTTCAACCCCTGTAGGAACCCTTATTTTTTCAGAAATAAAGTCTCTACAAAGTTGTAGGGTTCACCCTCTCTGCTGCTATCTTCCTATACCGAGGCGGAGGTTATAACCACTTGGGCCACCGGAGAGGTCGACACATACATACATACATACAGTATACATACATACATACATACATACATACATACATACATACATGCATACATACATACATACATACATACATATATACAAACATAAGTAGGTACGTGCGTACGTACGAACGTGCTTGCCTACGTACCTACATACATACGTATGTACGTGCGTGCGAGCATACGTACATACATACAGACATACATACATACCTTCATATATACATACACTGAGGACTTGTCGCTAAATGTAGCTGCCACTACAGTATTTCGGGAATATTGTGTTTTACATCTGTTTTCTACGAATTGTAATTTATGTTAAAAGTGTGCGAAAAGGAATGATAGAATATGGGTCATTTTCAAACTGTTAGAATTTGCGCACCTTGAATTTTTACACAAAAGAAAAGCAAAACATATTTTGTTTATACCTGTAACTTCCGGCATTTGTAAACCAATGTATTTTAACAATCCCCCCCAAAGGATGTTGAACATATATATAAATTAAAAAAAAATATATATATATATATATAGAGAGAGAGAGAGAGAGAGAGAGAGAGAGAGAGAGAGAGAGATGGACATTTTGTGTCTGTCTGTCTGTCGACCCCGCGACCTTCCGATACCGAGGCGGACGCTCTAAGCACTTAGGCCACTGGAGAGGTCGACACATACATACATACGTATATATGTGCGTGCGTACATACATACATACAGACATACATACATACATACATACATACATACATAGTCTTGGAACTTGTTGCTAAATGTAGTTGCTACGTACGGTATTTAGGGAATATTGTCTTTAATATCTCTGTTACACCACTTACAATTTATGTTAAAGTGTGCGAACTGGAATGATAGAATATGGGTCATTTTTAAAATTTTACATTTGGCGCACCTTGCATTTCTTTTAAAAAAATCCTATATTTTCCTATACGTGTAACATCCGATATTTCCAAACCAATGTCTTTTCACCCCACCACCACCCCCCATCGATGTCGAGCATATACATATGTGTGTGTGTGCGTGTGTGTGTGTGTGTGTGTGTGTGTGTATATATATATATATATATATATATATATATATATATATATATATATATATATATATATATACACACATGCACACAGAGAAAAAGAGAGAGATCGAGATCAATATTATGTGTCTGTCTGTCTGTGTAACTTAGCTTTCACAATTTATCACTTATGTCGCCACGATGTCTGCATTGTGGCAGTTCATACTGATGTCAAGCACTGGGACATCATGCGAGCGTACATACATACATACGTACGTGCGAGCGTACATACATACATACATACATACATACATACATACATGCATACATACATGCAAACATACATACATACATATGTACATACGTACGTGAGGTAGAGCGTACATATATGCACACATACATACACACACACATACATCCAATTAGGACTTGTCGCAAAATGTACCTGCTACGTACAGTATTTAGGGAATATTTTTTTATATATGTTTTGCACCAATTATAATTTATGTTAAAATGTGCTAGCAGGAATTATAGAAAATGGTCATTTTTAAACTTTTAGATTTGTCGCACCTTGCGTTTTTCCCGCAGAAAAAAACTTATTTTAATTATACGTGTAACTTCCCACATTTGTAAACCAATGTATTTTTTAAAGAAACCAACGAAGTCTAGAATATATATATATATATATATATATATATATATATATATATATATATATATATATGAGAGAGATGCATACTGTGTGTGTGTGTGTGTATGCCTCTGTGTGTTTGTGTGTGCGTGTACTTGCTTATAAGTTAAGTCTGACTGCAAACAACATATACCCTGATCTGCTGTTACATAATCTGCAGGCAGATCGGGGTCTATGTTGTTTGTTGTACTGATTACTCGTAACACACAAGGGGTCCCATATATGTCAATATATTTTTTATGCAGCCGGTCTTGTCTTATAAGCGAGTAAAGACGGTATCTGTTATTTTTTTTTCTCTCTCTAAATACATGATGCAAAAATTTAAGAACAGTAAGTACATAAACTTTATTTAACACAAAGGAAATTTGGAGATCCGTATTGCTAGTATAAACAGTATTCCATTACAATTTAGTAATCTAGATTGGTCCTCAAATAGAAATGATCATATATCTGTATCATTTTTCTAAATACAAAATTGCCCATTCTTATAAAGCACTGAAAGTATTTATCATATAATTGAATAATTATTTACCAAACTCACATGCACACTGTGTGAAGTCGAATAAACAAATACAAGAAATACAAGACTGTACCATCTTCCAGGTTATAACAGGATATTTGCCTCTGTATATTTCATATACATTAAACTACAGATAATCATATCCTTCTATTTGAATTCTGCTAAATCCAAAGGAAAATATTATATAAGCTACACTACAATGTATTTTGCAATATGTGGCATATCATTACATCCGACTTCGTTATGAATACAGTTTACTGTATTACCATATATACTCATATAAATCTAGTCTAACTGCAGGCAAGATAGACAGACAAACCTATCAAAAGTATATCAATTGTTCTGCGTTAATTTCGTCTTAGGTCACACATAATTGGTCTTATTTAAAACAAATAATACATATTTTTCTATATATCATTACAGGGCAAAATACATCAATGTTCTATTATGAAAACGGAGGCCAAATATCAGGGCGATTCCACTTCTTCTCCAACTTCTGCAACATCACTTGTATCTGACATTTCATGTAACAAAACAAAGTCACGACTGCTGCACCCGAATTTGATCACATCCCTTTCAAAAAGCTCCACATAACGACGTGGTTCTATCTTCTCATTATTCACATATGTTCCATTGGATGAGTCTAAGTCAATTACATATGGAGCTACTCGTTTTCCAACAGTGCCATCCTCACGTTTTAAGTCAACCATTCTGTACTGAAGCACTGCGTGTTGTTTAGAGCATGAAGGATGGTCCACAGGAATGTCAGCTACAAGTCTATCTCGACCTATTAAATATGCACTCTGTCTGTGAATATGCAGTACTTGCAAAGCCTCATCATTTTTGAATGGGTAGAGCCTCCATCTCTTTTTGGGCTTTCGTGCCTCTGGAGGTTCATTATACTTAATAACAACACCTCGGTAAGTATTAGTGTCCTCAGTGAGCTTTCCTGAGAGCTGAAAATTGGGTTTTTCCTTGGGCTTGTTTTCAGCTTGTGAACAATCAGTCCTTTCAGCTCCAACAAACTCCATTCCATGCCTATCAGGTCTTAATGGATTACCCCTCCGATTTTGTCGAGCTTCAATACGAATTGCATCATTTTGGCATCTTTCTCGATTTTGTGATTCATAATCATCTTGCGGTTCTTGTTTGATTCTCCGATGTGGATCATAATCTCGGTGTCGCCCATCTTGGTCCCGATCCCTACCGTCCCTGTGCCTTCTGTCTCTATCATATGATCGAGGATTAACATCGTCTCTCGCCTTGCCCCCATAATGCCTTGATTTACCATCTTTTGCTCTGTCTCTATCTGGTTTCATCTTCTTTGCAGGCTCTGGACTAGGACTTCTTGAACCAATGTTCTTTGGCTTTAAATACTGCCTAGCATCCTGAAAGAAAAATAGATCATCACATAAAGAACTCAGATTTTCATCGAATGAATTAAATTTTGCTACAGAAGAATGATGTCAGATGGACTGGAACTTCAACCTGTAAACCCAGTGTGGGCAGCAAGGAAATTGCCACTTTCTGAATTCCATTGAACAACTGCCCAACATTTACACCATTTCATGTGCGTTAACAATGACTGCATGTACATGAACATGCACAATGAAAGTGATTGTTATGCTGCGATTCTCTCATGGTATGCTTAACAAAAAGTATCAGAGAACTTGTTTAACTAGAGGGCTTCAATCTCTTTTCTTCGCAGATTCTAGCAACTTTAATCTGCACACATTTTCCTCTTCTAGGCTTATGTTTTCCTTGTGTACAGAGTTAACCATGATGCACTTCAAGAATTGTATCCCCCTAATTCATAGAAACAATTTACCGAACACTGATGTTTGAATACCCGAAAAATGTGCAAGCACTGAAAACCTCAAATAATCTCCATAAGGATCTTAACTGGTTTTCCGCTCATGCAATGCTAATACCATCAATGTCATTTTGCAGGCAGATTGACTCTCTGAAACAAATTCCTGCAGCAGTCCAACATTTATTCTGCATTATTTTATTAGTCTGGAATTAACTGAGGCTTATTGTCCCCTAGGGTCAGCATAGGTCAACAAATAATAACCCAATTAGGAGAATTACCAGATAACAGACTCACATATAGAACATGTTTGTAGTGTGAATACAGTTATACCTTAAACAACAAGCTAAAATACAAAAATAATTTGAAACTAAATATTTATTTTACAGAATGTGTAGTTTTTAACATTCTCTGGATTCAGTGGAGGAGAAGAATCTCACAAAAGCATTGGTATTACTGTACTGCGGAAACCGGGGGGGGGGGAGGAGGTGCGTTTATATCGTTGGAGTTAGTAATAAAATATTTGGACAAACAGAAAATTTGTAGATGCTGTGCATGTATCTTTTATAATGATAATATTTTATGTTTCAGATCTTTTTTAAATTTTTTTCTAAAACCTATTCTATTTTACACTCTAATTAAAAATAAGAATAAACGGTGTTCTCAAACCTGTGCACACGTTCACCGGAAGGAACAAATTATTGTAATATTGACATTCGTTCTCACTTAAAAAAAAAAAAGACAACTAATGGTGGCCTCCAATTGTTTTTTATTTTACACACATTATATCCCAAAAGACCAAAAGATAATAATTCTATATGGTTCAGTTTCCAAAACTAGAATGTTGAACTATACGGTAATATACAAATTATATAAAAATTGTCCAAAACTATTTTGTATGAGTTAACTTTATGACTCACGTTTAAATTCATGTCGTCACTAAGTATATCAGTCTTTGTACCATTCAAAGCAGAATATGGTAGGATTCTCATTCAAATCAATCTCCTAAATTTGCATGAGCCACTCTATTCATTATTAGATTAGTGCACATCTGTTACAGGATTTTTCCATAGTCTAATGTATTTGAATCTCATTATTAATGATGTTAACACTACACACCATGACTGTATTACTGTTGCAAAGCAATTTTGCTTTCCATCATTTACACGCCTTTTCCAGTTATTTTTGCAAGTACACCCTTTACAACCCACTATAAAACTAGTCCTTTTAGCTGCAGTTGTCAAAAAAATGGTGTTGTTACATCAATCAATCGTGTCCATTTTCTTCAAGTATTTTAGTACAACATACATTATATGCACTCTGATTTGGATAGATCCCTTCAGACTGATCCCTTTCTGAATGACACATTATTTCGAATGCGGTATTATAAAACTTAGTGGATTTCTTTTCTAAACATCTTTTATCTATTTATCACTGTTAATTGAACAGATTAGTCATAATTTACAGAAATGTTTCCTCTTACCTTTGCATGATATTTACTTCTATCCATGGCCTTGTATTTTAATAGCCCTGGCCTTGTATTTTAATAACCCCAGTATGCTATCGTTTCATTTTCAGCTTTTAAACCGTAGACATGTATCCCACAAGAGCCAATATCCAAGTGTGTCCTCCTTTTTAAAATTAAACCTTAAATAAGCATCCTGTCACCTGATTCAAAGCACCAGTTACTCAAATGACACCTGTTCCTACCCTTTCAGAGGTACTAATTAAGATAATCTTGGATAATTGCTCACTCACTCAACTGTAATCATTTGTACCTGTCATGGCATGAGTGCCAGTGCATTACCTTTGATCTGGGTACTACCTTTATACCAAGTCACATGACTGTTCAGTGATGATTGAGTCCATCAACAGTTTTGTATTTTTGTGTTATTTATATTTCAGTCATTTTCCACTACAACCTCAAAACATGACATATATTAGATTTTTAGTTAAGCAAATTAATAACGTTCGTTCCAAATATGGACACACCACCTTTCAAGAACATGTAAAATTGCCCATTCCCCGGTTACGAGGATAAACCATTGTTGATTCCTATTCAGATAATGCAATGAAAGATCACAAGAAATAAAATACATTTTTCAACACTGAGTGGAAGATATCTTAGCCTTAAGAGGAAATTGCTGGATCAGATGACGAGTCTTTCATGTTGCTAAATTTTCATTTAGATCTACTTACCAATGTGCGAGGCTCGTGTTGATGGAATGCACACCATTGCTACCTATTTTGAGTATTTTAAACCAGTAGCAGTCGTAGCTGTAGTTGTCATATGTGTCGTTCTGGTTATTTTCCGTAACATGCCACTAGGAAAAGTTTGTAAATGAAAACATCATCATACCTATCGGGTACATACTAAATCCCACCCCTCCAGGAAAAATGAAAGATAGGACAAAATTCCCTCCACAAGTCTAAGTTTGGCCCGTTTAGAACTTTTAAAACCATTACAAATATATATCTGTATCTCGGCTTGGGCCCTTTGAAATTTTGTGTCTGCTTTCCTTTAGTAGACAAAAGGAATAAACATAAAATTCCATAATTAAATTTGGATAAACATGAAATTCCATTATTAAGTTTGGATAAACATCAAATTCCATAATTAAATTTCGATGAACATGAAATTCCATATTTATGTTTGGATAAACATGAAAGTCCATAATTAAATTTGAATATACATGAAATTCCATAATTAAAGAAGATGCATATTCATGATACATCACATTTCTTCTTTTATCCCAATAACCCGCTTAAAAAGGCCAGTACCAGTTCCTTTAAACGGAGTCTGTAATAAAATACCGAAAAAAGTTACCAGTATAGATGTATATTTATAACAGTTTAAAAAGCTTTTAGAAATTTAAACTGGGGGTGGGGGATTATGTCCTACCATTCAGTTTGCTGGGGGAGGGGGATTTTGCCCTATGAGAATTTAGCTGGGGGGGGGTCGCTTTTTCCTAATGGGAGTTTGTCACACACCCCTTACCCATGACTTACTCTTATACATACACATTATACTCACAGCAAGAATAAAACTAGTTTCATCAAAAAATGAATTTATTTTTGTCTATCCATGCAAGAAAAAGAACACTATCTTCAAAATGAATATGAACAAATATCATTTTGCTCCCTTTCTATTAGTTTCAACTGTTAATCCTGTTACATAATTCAAAGTATGGTCACTAAAATGACACCTGTTCCTACCACTTCTTGGGTAGGAAATTAAGATAATTCATGATAATTGCTCACTCACTCAACTGTCATCTTTTGCACCTGTCATGGTATGACTGCCAGTTCATGACCAATGTTACAGGTTATACCTTTACAACGACAATGTTACATGACTGACCAGTGATGATTGAGTCCATCAGTTCTTTGTGTTTTATGTTACTTATATTTCATTCATTTCCCTTTACCAGCTCACAAATTTGACATATAATGCATTTTAAGTTAAGTAATTAATAATGTTCATTTGCAATATGGACACACCACCCTTTAAAAAATATACAATTTCCAATCACCAGCCTACGAGGGTGAAACATTGTTGATTTTTATTAAGATAATGCAAAGAAAGATCAGTAGAAAGAAAAGACATATTTCGACTCTGCATGACAGATTTCATGTCCTTGAGTGGTAATTGCTGGATTAGATGTCGTTTATATTATTAAATTTTCACTTAGATCTACTTACCAGTTGGCAAGACAGGTCATGATGGAACATGATTCTTAGAGGACTATTACCATTTATTAGTTTTGTTTTTATTGCAATGTATATTTAATATGTATTGTGTGCTTGAGATATAATTTTAGTGGAATCATTTATTTAAAAATGTTCATTGGAATTCCAAAGTGCTCATTGACATTTTGGATTAAAACACATTTCTGGCAATATTATGAATTCATTCAAAGACATTCTGGATTATACCATCTTCAATACAGGAATTAATTCGGACCACGATACGCTTTTAGACTTGTGATAGAACTTTTAGGATTATTTGGGATTTAATTCACAATACTGTAAGTTCCTCTTAAATCTTCACTTTATAACTTAGTGAAATAAATTTTTATTTATTGATGATAATAAACTTGTTGATTTCACTTCTTTCTGTTGCTTATTTGTCATTCTTGTTAATTTCCATAATAATCCATTAGGAAAATGTTTTATAAATGAAAACAGCATGTTACCCAAAACTTGTTCTTATGTATACACTCTCAGCAGCAATAAAAATAGTTTCATCAATTAATGAATTTCTTTTTGTTTATGCAAGGAAGAAAAAGAAGAATATTAAGCTTCAACGTTTTCACAAGTTTTGAAAACCTGTAAATAAAAAATACTGAATTAGTCCTACATTTATATTTTAAATATTTTTCCAAAAATAAACAACTACTATGCAAATTTCTGTACTAAGTTATTTCACTGATATTAAAGTGTTAAATTTTATGATGACATTGTGCACATCAGAGCCGGATCAGGTCAACCGTTTGTGGGGGGGGGAGGTTCCAAATTATCAAAAGGGCCCTGATTTTCCTTGAAAGGGCACCAAATCAAAGTATGTGTCTGTTTACTCAAAGTGTGCATAATACCCAATAAACGTGCGCTATAGATAAACTGGTCAAATTTTAAGTGACAAGTGACCGTGTGTGTGTGTGTGTGTGTGTGTGTGTGTGTGTGTGTGTACAGTTTTTTAGCCTGGAGCATCCTGGCCCTTCCAACCCCCCAGCCCCAGATCCGGCCCTGCACATGCCCTAATGCTATACAAAATTGTATGGGGAAATTGCTGATTACCATACCATCACATTTAATTCATAATTATTTGTCCACATTTCTGCATAATCATTTTTAGCAAACTTTCTCATGTAATGAGATGATTTCCTGCTGTATATTCCTTTAAGAAAAAAACTGTCATATTTCTTTTCAATACAAACTTCACACAACTGAACCAGCTCTTCTCATCCATCTTTGCAGTACATGCTGAAATATGCCCGCATACCGTACTTATTTAAGTGGGGGGGTCGGCTTTTAACTCATATCTTGGTATCAATCATCTTTTAAAAATATATACTGCTGATCTAAAATTTACATGGCGAATTGCATAAATGACTGTCCATATCTTTCGAAACTGGCAAATTTCAAAATAATTGTAAGTCCTCATTATCCACATAGTGATCTCCCCAGACATTCTTGTTAGAAGCGGGATCAGCATGTATTTGTGTAATTAAACATTTTAAAATATACACATCCTCCTCCTAAAAGTGAAAAAAATTATATCAATAATATATAATCGCAGTTTATATATATATATATATATATATATATATATATATATATATATATATATATATATATATATATATATATATATATATATATAATTCTTTTGTTTCTCTAGTTATAATACGATTTAATTTCACGCTCATTGTCTTTGAATTTAAAAAATTTTATCATTCGTTTCTTCATTTCCCCATATATTGTGATTACAATGTGAAAATTAAAGTCTTTTAGGCAAAGTCCTTTCGGTGCTCACAGAAAAAAAATTTCACACACAGGCTCAGGGCTGATGACTTTAAAAGAAGGTCACAAGTCATGAATCAAATTTTACGAGCTCTGGCTCCAATTTCAAATGCCCAAAAGAGCCCTATAATTTTAAAAACTATTTAAAGCGCTCAAATAAATAATTGTTTTCAGACTCATGCTCAGGACAAATTACTTTTAACAAATCACTACCCCTGACCCAAATTATATTAGTCACAACGCCAATTCCATGTGCTCGAAATGGCCCTATTTTTTACAATTATTTTGACACAGTGTTGAAATTGCTGTATTTTTAATATGATAAAAAGAAACAAAATCACATTAAATTGACTCTTAAGTTTATAGTTTTTTTGAAACATCGTCTAGGGACAAGTGACTTTTACTTGCCCCAGTTTAAAATTCCCTTACTCTACAAGGCCAGGTGTTGTACACATCCACACCATCCAGAAAAATTATTGGTTTTCCCCTTATAAAAGGGGTTCATTGAATCATAAAAGACTTAAATTGCAGATTATCAAAAACATCCTTTTCAGTAACACTATGTTTGGTTTACAACGAATAAACATTTTTCTCAAATCTTTATAATAAGCACAAATTTTATTTCACATGAGTTTCATATTACATAATAATTACATATGATGATCGATGATGCATGTATATGATTAGATTAAATGATTATAAATGGCAACAAAAAATCTGTTACATACATACATACATACATACATACATACATACATGCATACATACATGCATACATGCATACATACATTCATACACACATACATACATACATACATACATACATACATACATACATACATACATTTTAATAATCATGGAACAAGCATAAGAATGTTATGCAGTATGTAGATTCAGAAATTAAACTATTCCCACAAGAGGAATAATTCTCATCTCTAAGAAAGGGAACCAACTCTCAGATGGTTCATTGGTTGGTTTTTGAGTTTTTTATTTCGCAAAGTTTTTCAATGACCTTTAATGACCGTTCGAGCCCTGTGCTGTCACTTTTAACACATTACTGGCTCTATCATCACATAACAATGGGAGCTAAGGGCCTTTCCCATAGATATACCAAGTCAGCTAACCCAGGTTGGATTGGCCGGGTATCGAACCTGTTACCCTAAGATTACAAGTAAATTGTTCTACCTTGGTTCTAGAAGATACTATCCCCCTTATAGCCGATACAAAATCTATACCTAAACTGAAATTCTTTCACTGAAAGCTTTGTATGAAAAGGTTAATGTAGTATTTCTACAAAGAAAAACATTATGCGATTTCTACACGCCATAGCAAAAGATCATAATAGAGCGGTAGTGGTGTGATCCTGCCAACCACAGCCATCCTTCCACCTAGCCCAAGCCCTTGGCAGGATAGCTGATTTTCCAGTTTGCAGGAGCTACATACAGTTCTTATTAACTTGCCATCAACTTTTTTTCAGTACAACAAAATCAACTGTTTCCTCCGCTGAGTCACATAAAGAAAACTACAATTTCAATATTCCAAGAACTCGCCTTTGTCTTGTATTAAACATATTCGATGACGTTTAATGATGTATCATCTTCATAACAACCAGAACAATGGCACAACTGCTTTTAAATATGTCAGCATGAAATTAGGTTAGTCAAACAGCAAATTTATTCTTTTAGTGACGATCTACAGTTTCGTATTTTGCGCGGGGTTAGATTTTTAAAGAAAAAGAATTTCTCCGGTTTTCCTCACTGGTTATTGTAAAAACAACATATATATATATATATATATATATATATATATATATATATATATATATATATATATATATATATATATATATATATATATATAATATTTTCAAGTCTGACAAAATTCCTTTTCTTTATTGTAATAACTGCTAAAGATAGTGCACTTTAAATTAATTCAGACGTATTTTTTGGGCGAATGGGTGCATTTTCGTTAGCTTTCTGCTTAGATCATGTACAATTTTCACAAGTATAATATCCAAAGAAATTTCATAAACAGTACACGAAAGTAACACAGAGGTATACCAACATTCTTCCCACTAAGCAAGTTGCAATGCAAACAACTTCATCTTACACCTGTCACTTTACCTAGAAGTATTATTGCTATGTTGTTTGTGCATTACCTTGGTAATGGTGATTTGTTTCTAACTGCCCCATCTCTGTACGCTGAACTAAAGCCGCATAACAGCTTCAAAACTATTATTTATATTCAGATTGGAGGTGAAATTGAATAAAGTGATGCATGCATGCATGCAGATTGCTAACACTAACATGCAAGTGAACTGGTGTGTGTTCATGGTTACCATAGTAAACAAAAGTAATGTTAGTGTTTGAAAGGTTGAAAAGACGTTTTAAGATAATATTATAATACAGCATTCACTTTTCAAAGAACTCAATGATATCAACCTGTTTTCATTATGAAGGTAAAATACTAATTATTATACATTTAGAACTATTATCATATATATGATTTTATTTTTGCTCTCTCTCTCTCTCTCTCTCTCTCTCTCTCTCTCTCTCTCTCTTTTATTTAAGTTTTGTAACTTTTATTCACGGCGGTAAATTTTAGTACTTTCGTTATCTTTAGTAAATTGTGCCCACATGAGTAGCATCTGTTTTAGGATTATTAAGAGCGGAGTATTACACAGGATCTATAAATATAGTCATACGTATGTGTTGACAAGTTCTAATAATAGTTTTAATGGATTTGGATTTTTTAACGTAACTTTAACAATTTTTCAGTGATATCGCTACGATGTCTGCAGCGTGGCAGTATATAGCGATGTCTAGCACTGGGGCATCATTCTGCAAAAATGTAGCATGATGTCCCACCCAGTCACATTATCTTGACACCAGGCCGACCAGTCCGACCAGATCGAACCCACGACCTCCCGGAGCGGTCTAATAGTTTTAATGACGACTTTGAGTTAATTTCTCATTGGCTGATGGGGTTTGGACGGTTCTAGAAAAATTCAGTAACCTCCAGTCAGTTGGGATAGGTCACATGAATTAGGCGGTTTCGCAATTTATTGAGTAGTAGGATCTGCCACTTGGGGATATGTTCTGAAATGTAGTACTAGAAGGTGTATATAATGAGAGAGCTGAGCAATCAGATTCATTCCTATTTTAGAGTCATTCTTATTTCTTGTATTCTTGCTATAAGTTTGCAGACGTGTTTTATGTTGTATTTAGAAATTATTCGAGCGGAAAACCGTGTTTGGACTGTTCAGTGGAAATAGAAAGTGCTCATTATTTTGACTATAATATCATTCTGGAACTGTTGTGAATTATTCAACTAAGTTCTGGAGGGCGCCATTTTGGAAACGTCTCGATTCTTGGCGAACCATTATTTAAGTTTTACAAAACTTGTTGGTTTTGCTTCTTTCTGTTAATAGCCTATGACCAGAGAGTCGTAACAGTTTTAGTGCGAATACATTACTGTTTATGCAGTGAAGTCATACTAACGGAAAACTAATGTTCTCATTTGAAAATTGTTGAAAGGAAGATGTCTTACAGATTTTTATGTAAACACATGTACAAGAATTAATGTTGCTTGCAGGAATAAGTCAGATAAATACAAATATCTCTATACATGAAATATACATATGCATCGACTGCAACCTGTTTCAAAACTCTAGGAATTCATTCACGGATTTAACGACTTTTAGGGTTAATTCTAGACTCGTACTACATAAAATTATATTTTTGCCAGCTCCACCACTGAATCTTAGCTACGTCTTAACTTTCCTTTACAATCTATTAGCTTGCACACTGAATGCATATCACTAGTATCGGTTACTTTATGTCTTTAATTTCTTTAATAGCTTATATAATGAATGCATTCTTTGATTTATGACCAGAAATATAGTTTTAGAATAACTTTCTTTAAAATTCATTTTGTTTTAGGATGTTATTTTAATACATCTTCTAATATTCAGCTTGTTTGAGCACAACTATAAATGACCTACCTAATAGACATATTTAATTATATAACATTGTATTGTCTACATCAGAAAGATTTTAATGTAATGTCGTCAGTATTACAACAGTATTATCATTTCCATTCCTTTTGTTTTCTCTTGACACGCTACAGTGGTGTACTATTTTTCGGTTACATATTGTACGAAACATCAGCTGAGAACTACCATTGTGTTACAAAGCCAAGTGATCTCTTTGATTTTTACCACCAAGTGAGGCTGAAATAAACTACAATAGTATGAAACTGTCTGTTTTGCCTTTTCTGTCCACTTTGTGACCTTTCCACCCATCCTCGCCTCTACCCCTATGACATAGTTAGCACACCACAGGCTCACGTGACTGGAGTAATCCAGTCATGGGGGTAGAGTCTCGTCTGGATGGAAGTGCCCCAAAGGGTTTCAAAAAAGGGCAAAATACCAGCCTTTCATACTACTCGAGTAATAAAATATCTACTTGATGTGATGGTAGAAACGAAATCCCGCAGTGTACTACTTCAGGCAAGCCTGCGGTAGCGATCAATACACACACTAAACGAATCTAATGTATACATACACAGGCTTGTATTACTATATCAGCAAGGCTCTGTATTGATTTTTTTTCCACGGTGCAGTATAGTTTCTATAGTATGTCTAATTATTTTTCACTGACAAAAGAGGAATATATAGTCGAGTTGTGAATATTTATGTATTAAAGGTCACCGGCCATACTCCAGCATTTTTCTGTTTACAACAGATTTGCATTACATGATAAAAAGTGGTTATACTCGCACAAAAAGAACAAAAAAATTATCAAGTTTAAATAAGAAATAATAATTTAATTACTCGAAATAGACGTATACAACGCTGTTACTTTCCCATAGCAACGATTTCCCACCTATAGAGGACGCCAACCGGAAATGATGTACATTTATTTTTATTTATTTTTTTTTTTTTTTTTTTTTGTGGAGGCCCTCCTGAACTACATGTAAGGTGTGCTATTGTATATATTTATTTTTTTGTAATGGTTGTCTATATGGTATATATAGAGATATATATATATATATATATATATATATATATATATATATATATATATTAATAATTTTTTTTTACTTTTTTTATTATTATCACCATTCATAATCGTCCACGTATTCATCTTCATGCACTTTAAGAAAATATTCTTCCATCATTTTGATTTCTTCTTCTTCTTGTTCTTCTTTCTTTTTTCTTCTTCTCTCTCTCCTTTTGCCCCTTTCTCTTTCCCTCTCTTATTCTGTTTTTTGTTTGTTGTTTCTGTAGGATGGATTGTTTGTCTTCCTGTTTTTGGTTCCTCTGCATGGTCTTGTCGATTATATTTCTGACTTTGTTGTTGTTGTTGTTCTTGTTGTTGTTGTTCTTGTTGTTGTTGTTGTCTTTGTCTTGATTGTTGTTGTTCTTTCATTACTGTTTCTGTCAAATTGGTTCTTAGGATTCCTGCTGCTAATATCTCTGTTTCTGTTGTTTCAAGAACTTGTTGATTTTGTTTCCCTTGATTTTCCTTTTCTTGTATTCCTGTTTGTTTCTGGATTGTTTCCTGTGGCTTATTCTCTAGCACCTTTCTCTTTACTTCTTGTTGTTGATTTTGCTGTTGCTGGTTCTGCCTTTGTCTTAGTTGTTGTTGTTGTTCTTTTGTCGTTGGTGGTGTCAAAGGAGTTCTTTTGAGTTCTACTGTAAGTATCTCAGTTGGTTCCTGTACTTGTAGCTTTTGTTTCTCTTGTTGTTTTTTTTTTCTTCCTGTTCTCCTTTCGTTTGTCGATCTATTTCTGTTAATTTTTCCTCATTTCCCTTTTCTTGTCTTCTATCTTGTTGCAGTTGCAAGCCTGTTTGTTGCTGTTTTTGTATTTTTTCTGATCTCTGTTTTGGAACCGGTTTCTCTGAAATGTTGGTAATGTTGCTTTTGTTGCCTTTCTTTGTCTCACTGGCTTCGTGTTGATTCTGTGAGTTTTTTGGACATTTATGAGGGGTATGTCCTGTTTGTCCACAACGATTACATTTCCTCTTGTATATGCAACCCTTATACCATGATTTGGTAAGGAAGCCATTTAAGAAAAAAGCTCTTTTTACTTCTGTCAATTTGGTCTTTTCAATTTCTGGTATCCGTATCCCATTGAAGATTTTGGTTAGTGGGATCGTATCTAGAGTAGTAAGCTAATAGGCGGATCTTAAACCAAAAGCGGATTCTGGACCAGAAACCCCCACCCCCTCCCCCAAATTATGGAGAGGTGGAAAGAGGTTTCCGAACCTTAGATTTATTTCTATTTAAACAATGAAATATTATATAATATGGGTTATTATCCATCACCAATAAGACATGTTGGATTTGATCTAACAAACAGATTTTGTAAGAGATTTGATTCAATAAAATCAGCCTCAAGTTATACTGGCATAAAAACTAAAATAATAAGCGATTGTATTAAAAAAGTTGGTTATTATATATCACCAAAATATGGGTCAGTATGGTTATTCGCAACTGAAAATGACGAACGAATAAGAGGTTGGTCAGATGATTTAATGATATTTATTGACAATATAGTTGATATTTTATTTGATAATGATATACAAAATTAAACATCTACTACTGTTGTAACCATATTTTATGATAATCTTTTTCATACCTGCTGACTCTCATTGGTAGGATATCCGTTAACATACTGTCAATAATACGAAACTCGCGTATTAAATCGTCCATATCCTATTTTACACCTCGCGAGTAAGATCGTATCTGATCAAGTAATTTTTTGTAAGTTATACTTGCTGTTTTACAAGAATTTTTTTTGTTTCAAGTTTGGATTCAATCTTTTTACATGCTGTTGAAAGATTGACACCGACACCAGATATTATTAACAAAAACGGATTTAATAATGCTCCACTTGAGATTATGCCAGAGCTAGTCATTAACAATGGTAAATATGATATTACTCGAAGTATTCTACGATAGTATTTATAACATTCTTTTACACACCAGAGGTTTTTATGATAAAATTTATAATATTGTGCTAGCGCGTCAACATCTTGTTTTGGAATTTCTTCTGAAATGTGATTGAAATCGATGATTTGTTTTTCCATTATGCAATATTTTATACAAAAAGACAAAAGTTCTAGCACCAACAATCGAATCGAGAAACTCGCGGAATTTATTATATTTAGGGTCAGCTAAAAACTCTCTGTATTTGTCATCTGACGAAGTATCATCATATCGTTCATCTGTTAGTACATATTGTTTTTTTTAACCAAGCGTATGAATCAAAACTATTTCCTACTTCACTCTCGTACAAATCTGTTTTATTCACAAAATTACTGTAATCGATTTCTGTTTCATCAATATACCCTAATACTAAGCTCAACTGATCTAACGTGAAATTTTTGAGAACAAGATGTTGTCTGATAATTGCATATGCGACTACGAAATTTGCTAGCATTAATTTCTTAAGCTTATCTAGTTCAATTGCAAGAAGACCAACAGCAGAAGCTACTTTTAACATTAATTTTTCATATGGTTTTGTGAGTATTGTTTTAATTTCGTTGTAATAATTTCGTAGTGACAATTGTCTAGAGTACTGGATTGATGGGAATGGAACATCGTCTTCTTCACTAATATCATAATAAGAATCAGACTTTACTTCCAACTTTGTTTGATCGACTTCTTGAAAAAACTTTTCTCGATCATCATTGCTAAAATTACTAATTTCATCGTCTAAACTTTTGATTATCTTTAGAGACTTGTTAACAATAATCGGATCAAATTCTGGGTCTTTTTTACGTATCATTGGTAAAATTGCGTTTGCGTACAGTTTAATAATTAACTCTGCGTCTGACGTCATAGTAACGATTTTAACCAGGGTTTCTTTGTCATGGTAGTACATTCCGAGATACTTAAAAATATCTCGTTTTGAAAAACTATCATATAAATCTCTGCTTCTTTTTATTTTCATTTTTCTATTTTCCGTTAGTTTGTCAAGACGAGTATGATTTTCGTTTATTCGTCTTTCTTCCAGTGTTCTTCCACTATAAACTCGTGCTTTTATTAAGTCTGATTTTATTATCAAATCTATGTTAGACCAATCAAGCTCGAGTAATTTTTTTTTTAAATATAATTTCAACTTGTTTTTGTTCTTCTAGACAATCCTCAGGATGACAGTATCTGCTTATAATATCAAAGTTTTCTATTGCTTTTTTCAGTTGTGGTCCTCGCATATGCATAACGCGAATAAAATCAGCAAAATTTTCTGGCAATGTTGAACTGTTTAATGATTCGATGCCAAGTTTTTTCAAACTTTGTAACATTTTTGCTATTTCATTTACGGCTCCAACATCTTTATCAGGGTTTAAAATATTATTATAAAATTATCTTGCAACGGTTATAATTGGAGTCTCTGACATTATTGTATAACACTAGATTAAATTTGATCATCAAGTGTATATATTTGAAATGCTGTCAGTCCTGGAAATGGATGTTCAGCAGCTAAAACATTAACTCGAAAATATAAGTACTTGTTAACAGTGTTTTCTGTCGGGATTGTAAAATATTGTGTTGTTGAAATGTAAGTGTCTGTTGTGCTATACAATGTTGTCCAGTCGATATCATCATTTGATCCTTCCAATTTCCAATTATAAATTCGACCAACACTAGAGTTTAATCGACCTCGCAAATGAAATTGTCACATAAAAACTGCAGTGGGACATTTAATTTTAATCCAAAAGTTTTCAACTTCTCCGTTGGTCGTCCACTCATGTCTATCAGAGAAAGCGTAATAAGGATAATTTTCAAGATAATATGCTGATGCGCTTACCTCAAACCCGGCTCGGTTGTCAGTTGCTTTATAAAGTGTTGGAATATACCCAACATTGTTTTTAGTTCGTTTTGTACCACTAGACAGACTGTCAACATACGCATTATTTGTCAGATCATTAGGGTTAACTGGAACATATGTAGTTGTTATTGTTTTGTCTCTCATGTTTATATTGCCTGTCACTGGTCCACCAGATTTTTAAAATATGGGGTAAGTTCTTCTTTTAACTGAGCATAACTGATAGCATCAGCATCATTAGCTGGTGGTGAGGTTGTTGGTAGTCCAGTTATTTTTGAGTTGTTGCTCATTGTAAGGTTACCTGTCATTGTGTCACCGGCTATGTTAAGTTTATTATCGTCAACAGATTTTAGCTGTGCATAACTTACAGTTTGTGTTTGATTTAAGTTTTCTGGCGGATATGCAGTCTTTAAATTTATAATTTTTTCCTGACATGTTGATATTACCTATAACCGTTCCACCGACTTTATCCAGTTTGTTATCATCCACATACCTCAACTGTGAACAACTTACCGCTTGTGTATAATTTAAGTTTGCTGGTGGATACCTGGTCTCTAAATTTATTAATTTTTTTTTCTGACATATCTAAGTTGCCGCTTATAGTTCCTCCTGTCAATGATAGTTTATTATTATCGACTGATTTTAGTTGTGCATAACTAACAGATTGTGTATCAACAACATTTATTGGTGGATACGCTGTTTCTAAACCTAGTACTCGTTGATTTGACATAAACATGTTTCCCCTCATTATATCGCCGGATGTTTGTTAGGTAACCCGATAAATGAATCTTACCGTTCGTTATTGTTGTACTTACAGCTGATGAATCTCCTATTAATGTTCCAAATTTTGTATAGTAGCTCATTATTTATTTAATAACATAAAATTGTTAACATTAGTCAGTTTAATAAAACATAAAATTATATAACAAACAATGGCAAAATCATCGATATTAAATTTTGATACAGAGCGGTTGGTGAAACATAAACATAACAACGAACTTCCAGATTGTCATTATCTTATTGTTGGACGAACTGGATCGGGAAAATCAAATTTGCTAATGAATTTACTGTTAGGCGATAATTTTAATTACGATCGCGTTTATATTTATACAATTAATCCACAACAAGATAAGTACGAGCTACTAAGCGAATATAATAACAAACTTCGTGAAGATCTTGATGCTGGCGAAGATTTTTTTATTATCAAACAACCAGAAGATATTGTTCCAGTTAATCAACTTGATTCAGATGAACATAAGATAGTAGGTTTTGACGATATTCAGCTAAATAATGTAGAAATGAACAAAATAAGATTGTATTTTTCACTGTCGCGAAATAAAAAATGTAATTCTGTTTATCTCGCCCAAGGTTTTTATAATGTTGACAGATTTATCAGACGAAATACTGGTTGTTTTATATTATTTCCGGGACTGGACAATGTTGACGTTAGAAATATTGCAAACGAATAATGCGGGGACGTGACAAAAGATAAATTTATTGAACTATATCATCAGGCAACAAAAGATAAATATAACTTTTTCTTACTTGATAAACTAACACATAATCCAGATAAAATGTTTCGCTGTTGTATTGACAGATACCTGCAGTAAGTTTGTTTTAAATTTTTATAGAAAAATAGTATATAATTATGGATAAACGAGCAAAGTACAGAAAGCATATAGAAAATTTTGAAAAAACTTGCTCAATCTCAAGCAGAATTTAAGCTAAAAGTGCAGCAAGCACGACGTGGACAGATAACTGCTGCAGAAGTAGCAGCTACGGCTCTTAAACCGGTTACTAAGGCTTTACTTGGAAAACAACCTGAAACTAAACCACTATCAGAAGAGGAATCTAAAACATTACGGGAAAAAGGTTTACTTGGGCTAGTTAAAGAACAGCAAGAAGAAGCTGCTGGAAGAATTGCTGGAAGAATTGTTGCCAGATCCTAAGGAGAAAAAGAAGATTGGCTGAGGCACTTGTAGCAAATATTGCTAATCCTGCTGCTGGACGAGCTGAACTATATCGGCTGATGAGTAATCCATTAGAATTTGAACGAAGATTATCAGAAGAAACATCAATTAATCCGATTGGAAGAATGTTAGACGAGATGACGATAAAAATTGAAATACCAAAAAGTGAAACTCAAATAATTTTGGAGGAGATGCTTGAGGAAGAAAATGCTAGGAAAGAAGCATTTAGAAAAGAACATGGACTAGATATCCAAGAAGAGCAAGATTTTAAAGATGCTCTAAAAGATATAAATAACAGTATAAAAGATCATGAATATGAATCGTTTAACGAAAAATACGATTTCAAAGGTTTAAGAGTACGAGATATTAAAAAAAACTGATTACAACGCTGAAGAAAAAATTAAAGAGCTAGAAAAAATAAAAGAAGAAAGTAAGAAAAATCTCGATGATGTAGTATTTGAAAAAGAAGAAACCTACAGAGACAGTATCAGAAAATACCGACACTGGATTATCGCTGATCTTTATATCAGAGCTATTCGTAATATAAAACATATGAATCACGGTAATTCTAACAATAGTTTGAGTACTGAGGCAAAAAATATAGATGGAATATGTATGAAAGCTGATACAGTTGTCTCAAGGGATATAAAAGATCCTATTGAAAGACAAACTGAATTAAGTCGATTGCTTGATGATGATTATGATGAACTTGATAAAAGGTTAAAGACAGCTGAAAAAGAAAGAAAACGTACAGGAGTAAAAATATTTACATCAGTTACTGAAATGATAGGCAGATTAATGTTATTGATATCATCAAAAGAAGCTGGAAATGTTGGCGCTGAAATTGATAATGAAATTATTGATATACTTGATCATTTAAGATCGGAAAATTTATTAACATCTGATAAATACGAAACTTTACACCTTGATTTGATATAAATCAAGGCGATTTAATTTTGTAAAAATATAATAAATAACAATGTCAACAACATTATTACTAGACTCTAGCACAGCCGCTAAAGATAGCGCAAATTTTTCAGTAAATTATATTCCGCCAATACAACTTGATACTGAAAAACAGTATGAAATTGGACTAATTTCATGTACGTGTTGGCATTCCATGGCTAACGTGAAAACTGGAGTACACGATGGATTTGATTTTACTTTAACTCCAGCTCCAAGACCTACATGGAAAACATTTAAAATTCCGCAAGGAGCCTACAACGTAACTGATCTAAATAAAACAATAAAAGAGCTTATAACGAAAAATGGAGGAGTTTCAGACAATTTTGAGATAACACCAAACTATAACACATTACGCGCCAGAATAATATTAAAAAATAATTTGATAATAGAGTTTTCTTCAGCAACAAGCATAGCATCGCTGATAGGATTCTCTCACAAGCAATATGGATCTGTAGCAGAACAAACTATATGACGGTGAACTGCCGGTAAATATAACTCACGTAAACACAATATTAATAAATTGCTCTATTGCTTCTGGATCTTACTCAGCCCAGGGTAGTAAAAGACAAACAATATATAGTTTCTCACCAGAAGTTCCACCAGGCTCGATCATGCAGATTAGTCCGCGGCAAGTTATCCATTATCTGCTAAATGTTGAAAATCAAATAACAGCAATAAATATGCAGTTGACAGATCAATCTGAACGACAACTGGATCTGAATAACGAGGTTGTTGCTTATTATTTACACTTACGCGTTGCGTAACATAGTGACTGACAATCGAGATCGGTTTTATGCAACCTCAGATATAATGAAACAGAGAAGAAAAAAATTTACAGAAGAAAAATTATTGGTGGATTTTTGGGAAATATATTTACTAAAATTATTGAAAATGTTCCGGGAATAGCGCGTAAAGTTGCACCAATTGCACTTGACGCATCAAAAGCTTTTGCAACTGGAGCTGCATCTGCTGCTGGAACTGCGGTGGGACAAAAAATAGCTGATAAAATAAAAGGCACACCGTCTACATCTGAGATAAAACAAGTTATATCAGAAATCGCTCCAACAAAAGAAACTCAACGTGCTATGATAACAACAACAAAAAAACTTTTATCACCAAAAGACGAGCAGATTATACAAAAATTAATATCTAAAGTAACAGCGCCGCAATAAAATTTTATATAATCTAATAAATAAAAAATGTCTGTTAAAAATTATCTCGATTTAGCAGAAACTTATGACATCGATGACACTGTAACAGAATTTGAGTATGTTGAGTATCTTGATGAAAATTCTAATGAACCAAATAAAACCAGTATTAGAACATTTAATAATCGAGACGAAGATGTATTTCTACTGCCACGCAAAGCAATATTGGAAGTTCGCGGTCAGATTATGACAGCGGCCAATCCACCTGTTGCAATTGCAGCTAACGCAGAAGTAGCTCTTATAAATAATGGCTGGTGTTTATTCAAAAGTGCTCGATATCAATTAGCTAATCAAACAGTAGAAGATATTTCGAGTCCCCTACAAGTTGCAAATACAATCTTAAATATTATTTCGTTTTCCGACGATTACTCCAGATCGACTGCAACTAACATGATGTGGTTTAAAGACATCGACCGAACTTTTCTTGAAAGGTGTTTTGTTACACGGAGCTGATGCCGCTGCAGATGTTGTAATTGTAAGAACTTTTCTTTTTGTTAATGCAGCCGCACTAGGTATAGCCGCGTCAGCTGCAGACGCTAATGCAGACGCTGTAAGAGTCTCACTTACTGCTGCTTGTAATAATCTTGGTATAGCCCCACCAGCTGCAGATGCAGGCGGTGTTGCAATGTTATATTTAGTTAACGTTGCAATTAGCGTAAGAAATGGACGTTATAATGAAGGTTTTGCTAATAGAAAGGCACTTGCAGAAGGATCACGTCAAATTACGATAATGCTGCCGTTGAGCACAATATTTGGCTTTTGTCGCGACTACAATAAAGTATTTCGTGGAGTTAAACATATACTTATTTTAAATCGAGCAGAACAAAACGACTGCCTATTTCGATATGGCGGAGCTGATGTGCAGTTTATCATAAATAAACTTGCGCTGTGGATGCCACAAATAACACCATCAATCACTAAAATGTCAGAATTAAATGATATGCTGCAAAAAACATACAAACAGAAATTATTTTCAGCAACATAAAATATATCAAACAGCAGTTCCAAATACTACCGACTACACATGGCGAGTTACAACAACATCAAGTGAACAACTGCCGAGGCAATTATTTGTTATATTTCAACACCAAGCGCGACGTGGTGACCAGCAACTAAATAATGCGATATTTGATAATGCTGATGTTAGACGAATATATGCTAGACTAAATTCAAAGCAATATCCAGAACGAGCGATAGGATGTAATTTTGCAGATGACTCTAATAAAAATATTACTCGACCTTACATGTATCTACTCGACGCAGTGCAAAAATATCAGGATGTTGAAGACGGATCACAGATATCAGTAGAGGAGTTTTGTACACTTTATCCAATATTTTATTTTGATGTTAGTAAACATAGCGAGCGAGCTGTCGACTCAACGGCTGACATTGAAATTACCTGGACACTCGGAGCAGTTCCCGTATCGCAGTTGTACGTGTACGAGTTAGTGATCAGCGACAGATCTATTACGATTGATTCTGTTGGAGGTAAAATGACCGTACAAGTTTAAAAATTACTAGTAATTTTGCAAGTTTAATCCGTAACTTTAATATAAGATGACAAAATATATTATAAAAGAAATATATTTGACTGATGGTCAAGTTAAAAAATTAGCAGCTGCTGCTGCAAAGCAGAGGCAGGTATCATTAAAAATCAACCCTGACATTTCCAAGGGTACTTTAACAAAATTAATGTTAACCAAAAAACAAGTGAACATGTACGCTCGCGGAGAACCTTTTGTTTTAAATTTAAGTGCCGCACAAATAACAGCAATGGCAAAACAAGGTGGTTTCTTTGGTCCGGCATTATCAGTAATAGCCAGAACTTTATTACCTAAAATTTTACCGGTGTTAGGTACATTAGGACTAGCAGCAGCGTCTGGAGCAATATCTGGCGCAACGAAATAGCAGTTGAGGGCAGTGGAATAAAGAAACTTTCAGTTTAATTTTATGTGGACTGATAAATATAATGCCTAAACGAAAAACAACAGCGGAAAAAAAGACACCGCGACGTCGAAGAACAACCAAAGGAGGATTTATTCCAATAGCTCCACTTTTAGCGGGACTTGCGGGAAGTCTACTGCCAAATCTGCTGGGAATAGGACGAGGACTAACATTGGCGGGAACACGGCCCCCACGCTAAGTAACTTTGATATACTTAATAAGCTAAAACAAGTAAAAAATTTCCACGGAGTTTATTCCAAAGATGAACTTGCCAACATCATAGGTGGTTCCTGTGTGATAAATATACAAGATTTCAACGACGGATCTGGTACACATTGGGTAGCAGTTTATAATAATTATTTTGACTCGTTTGGACTTCCACCAAGTGACGCGATAAATAAATACATAAACAAAAAATATAAAATAATAAATTATTCTTCTAGTCAAATTCAACCTATTGGAACTTCTGCTTGTGGATATTATTGTATAATGTTTATAAAACAAATGTCTCAATCTCCTGACGTTGTCGGGGGATTGGAGCCTAAATTTAATTTTTTAAAATTGATTTTACAGTTTGACAAGCATCCTTCTCACGCTAATGATGAGATTGCACAACATTTTTGTAAAGCTATCTAACGATCGCACAAAATTATTTTGATCGCACAAAATTATTTATAATTTTGCTAATTTTAGATAAATTACAAATATATAATGTCAACATATTGTCTCAAATGTAAAACTAAAACAGAAAATATCAATGAAACAACAGAATAAACAAAGAACAACAGGACGATGCTGAAAAGTATTTGTGCAGTCTGCGGAAAAAGAAAAAGTATCTTTTTAAAGAAATTGTCCCCAGCGATAAAATCGTTGGGAGCTAGATATCCCGACGTTGTCAGCCCTGACATTCTCAGGGACGTTATTTTAGTAGACGACTGAAAACAAATCTGAAAAACAAAATATTTAATAAGTAGACGACTGGAAGTTATTATTGTAAAAGTTACAGAACATTGTTGACGAATACAATAACACGAAACATCGAACTATTAAAATGTCGCCAAATGACGCAATTAAAAATCCAATATTAGCAAATGAAAACATGTATCGCAGACATATATTTAAAGTGGGTGATAAAGTTAGAATTTCTCTGACGAAAAAAAATTTGAGAAAGGATTTACTTCAAACTGGAGCGAAGAAGTTTTTGTTGTTGATAAAGTACTTTTAACAATACCTGTAACATACGCGTTGAAGGATTTATTAGGTGAACCTATAACTGGCAGTTTTTACGACCAGGAACTTCAGAAAACTTCCCAAGATATATTTGTTATTGAAAAAGTTATCCGAAAACGCGGTGATAAAAGTTTAGTTGAATGGAGAGGATATAGCGATAAATTTAATAGCTGGGTGCCAACTAAGACGATGCAAAATTATTTATAATATTATAATAAATTTGTTCGTATCTTACAAGTACAGATTTTCATCTGATAGTTTTACATAACGAAATTAAATGTAATTTTCTTGTATTATCAACTGGTATTAGATTAAATATTTTAACAAAAATAAAATCATATTTTATATTTCTTTGATGGCCAGTTATTTTTACACCAAGAAAAGGTTTGATGCGCTGCCAAAATATTTGTTGTTCGGCAACAGTAAAATTAAATTTTATTATTTTTTTAGCGATATGATACTTAACATTGTATCGTCCAGTTGTCGGTCTGCTGTAATTTTTTCTGTCAGCGACAGTAACTACTTCATCGTCAGATTCGTTGTTGTACAAAATATCATCTTCGCTATAGCTAGAAAATTTGTCTATATCTCCAGAGATAAAATTGTCGTTAGTGATTGTGTTGTTGGCGACTTTATCGTTAGAGATATAATCTTCCGCGTATATATCAGCAAGTCGTTTTATTAAATCCATATTATAATATAACCAGCGAAACAAAATCTCCCGAAGTAAAATATCATCAAAAAGTTAATATATCAAATTATAGGGAACTGGCTGAGGCAGTTAGAAAATGTCTGTCGGGATGTAGTGCTTATTCTGTTGACGTTATTGTAATTCAGGGCGAAAATGATAGAATTTTACTAACAGCAGCAGAAAAAAATAAACTTAATGATAGTGCTTTTATAACATTAAAATTTGATCGCGATGATGTTTTGATGTTTGCCCGCAGTTGCTTAACTAAAACCGAGCTAAGAAACATCATTGATCGTCATATTTGAAACTAAATCTATTAAAAGTTGACATTGATGTTGTTGATTTAGTCTTACCATCAGCTACAAATTGTACTGCACGAGGATTAATCTTATCATATTTCCCAGCAGCTGATATTGAATTGAATTTTATTTTTTCTCCAGTTTCAAGATTTACTGAAATAACTTGTTTTGGCTCTTTAAAATCATTATTTCCAGCATTTCCTCTTCTACCATTTTCTTCTTGTGTGACTAAATCTAAATTTTCAATTCTATTATCTGTTTTAATGTTATTAATATGATCGATAACTAAATTATTTGGAATAGCACCACTGAATGTTTCATAAACAAATCTATGTGATAGATAATTAACAAAATCTATTTTATTTCCACGTATCATCACCATCAGATATCCGCTGTTTTGCATAAAACCAACAACTTTTTTCTCTTTCCTATTTCGTATAATTCCTTTCTCATTAGCTTCGTATAAATCAAATACTGGATGAGGTTGATACTCATTTTATAAAGCTAAATTCTCAATATTGTCATCACTAATCGAGCCATTTACTCTATATACTCGTTGTCCTTCTGGAATATCATCGCAGAATAAAGTATAAACAAAATCTTTTCTAAACATTTCAGTCATATCTGTATTATCACCTTTTACTGAAATTATCATTCCAGCTGGTGTTGGTCTACCAATAGATTTTTTAGATTTTATGTTAATAACCGAACCTAATGCATTTCCAGCATATAAGTTATACTTCGGATGAACATGATATGCTTCTTGCTCCTCCGCTGTCAATCTGATATATCTCAATATTTCTGTCATTATACTATAAGGATTTTATATCTCTAATTGATTTTGTATGTAATTTTTAATTAAATATAAAAATTATATATATATATATATATATATATATATATATATATATATATATATATATATATATATATATAGGGATTTTATATCTCTAATTGATTTTTTACGTAACGTTTATTTAAATATAAAATATACTATATATAATGTTAAAATTGCGTGATGTTGCTAAAAAGAGCATTATCAAAGCAGAAAAAATTGCTAATGCATTCTCAGGATACGACAACAGTTACAAATTTGATACTCAAAATGTTTTAGCAAATTTTAACTCTACAAATTTATATCATCTTTTACAACCTGTTATAGCCCAAGAACTTGCAGCTCACAAAGGTATCAAACTAATAGTTCAGTATCATATGATTTTATCAAAGTTAAATGCAATCGAAAAAGATATACTTGATATAATTTTTGAAAATACAAGTTTCGACAGCGAAATTTCAGAACTATATCTAACAGCTAAATCACGAAAAATATTAACTGGAACAAATATTGCCACAGTCGCCGCTGAAATACACCAAGAAATAAATAAAAAATTGGAGGAATTTACTTCATCTGGGTCAGGTTGGAAATTTGAAATGATAAAGGAAGTTTTATTTCACACAGCAAAATATAACATACTTCGAGGTAGTTCTTACGTTGATCTCCCTAAAAAAATTAAAAACAAAAAATGCTGTATAAATGTTAAAAACAACGACGATCAATGTTTTCGTTGGGCAATTTTGTCTGCGAAACATCCTCAGAGTGACCACAGTGACCGAAATGAAAAGTATTTGCCATACAAAGACGAACTAGATCTCAACGGAATAACTTTTCCAGTGGCAGAAAATCAGATACCAAAGTTTGAAAAACAAAACAATATTTCAGTAAATGTTTTCGGACTAGATGAGCGAGAAAATGTTTACCCAAGATATATTTCAGAGACTGCTACACAAAGACAATAAATTTATTATTTTATCGAGGACATAACGTTTGGATAAAAAAAAACTTTAACGGCTTAGTTGGCGGACAGTATAATAAAAATAAAAAGAAGAAATATTTCTGTTACAAATGTTTGCAGGGTTTTTCTAAGAATGAGAAACTACAGGAACATCTTAAATACTGTGTCAATGTTCAAAGAACAACAATGCCCGGCGAAAAAGAAAAAGTCTTAAAATTTAAAAATTATGATCATAAGCTAAATATACCTTTCGTTATTTATGCTGATTTCGAGTGTCTACTCGTTCCAGTGGCAGGTGCAGAAAATAATCCTAATAAATCAAGTACAAGAAAAATACAGCAACATGTTCCTAGCGGAGTAGCTTATAAAGTAGTTTGTTGCATCGACGATAAGTTTTCATTTCCGATTAAGTTATATAGATGCAAAGAAAATGAATCTGAAAGTCAGGCGGTATGGTTACTAAAAAATCTTATAGATGATGTTAATAAAATTTCTAACAAATTATTTAAGACAGCTCCAATGAAAATAACATATAAGCAACAACTTGAATTTGATGAAACGGTTAATTGTCATATTTGCGAGAATTTATTGGTAGACTCAAACGGAGTCCGTGATAAAGTGCGCGATCAGTGTCATCTAACTGGCCAGTATCGTGGATCGGCTCATAATAATTGCAATTTAAAATTTCATGCGCCAGATTTTATACCTGTCGTTTTACATAACTTTCGTGGCTATGATAGTCATATTATTGTAGAAGCTTTTGGCAACGAGGAAATTAAATCTAAACTAAAACTAAATAATAAGATAAAATGTATACCAAATAATTTTGAAAAGTATAGGCCAGTTACTCTCGGAAAATTACGTTTCATTGACAGCTTACAATTTACATTAGTATCATTAGAAGATCTTGTAGAAAATGCTGTAAAAGCTGGTAGCACTGTTAATAATCTGCAAAGTTGCTTTGGAGATAAACTTAATCTACTGACAAGAAAAGGAGTGTTTACGTATGAGCATCTCGATGACTGGAGCAGATTTAATGAAACGTCTCTGCCTGGCAAAGATAAATTTTACTCGCAACTCAAAAATGAAGATATTACAGATGACGAGTATAAATATGCACAAGATATTTGGAATAAATTTAACTGCAGAACATTTGGTGATTATCATGATTTATATTTGAAAACAGATGTTTTATTACTAGCAGATGTTTTTGAAAGTTTTCGTCGAGTAAGCTACAGCAATTATGGACTAGATCCTTGTTGGTATTATTCTGCTCCAGGATTGTCTTGGGACGCTCTACTAAAAACAAGCAAAATAGAATTGGATCTCTTGACAGATGTTGATATGTTTAATTTTATTGAAAAAGGTATCAGAGGCGGAATTAGCGTTATAACAAAAAAATATGCAGTAGCCAATAATAAATATCTAAAACATTATGATAAAAATCTCCCATCCAATCATATTATTTATCTAGATTGTGTTAATTTGTATGGGTACGCAATGTCAGAGCCGATGCCCTGCGGTGGATTTCATTGGATAACTCCAGATCAATTTCTTAAAGAAACTGAAAAAGATTTACCTAGAAATTTTTCATACTTTGTTGAAGTCGATCTAGATTACCCTAGTTCGTTACATGATCTACACAACGACTACCCATTTTGTGCAGAGTCTATGATGATAGATTATAGTTTGCTATCACCTGAGCAACGAGCCGTGACAACAGCAAAAAATTCGATCGTTAATAAGTTAGTTCCAAATTTGCTAAATAAAAGAAATTACGTGATACATTACAAAAATTTAAAACAAGCAGTAGATGCTGGACTAATTCTGAGAAAAGTCCATCGTGTGCTAAAGTTTAATCTGTCTAGGTGGATGTCAAATTACATTGACTTAAATACCAAACGTCGTGCTGTGGCTGAGACCGACTTTGAGAAAAACTTTTTTAAGTTAATGAATAATTCAGTTTTTGGAAAGACAATGGAGAACAGTAGAAAGCGAGTAAATCTTGAAATTGTTAATGATATAAATCGCAGAAATAAATTAATTAACGATGACGGTTTTGTCAGTATGAAAATATTTAATGAAAATCTTGTTGCAATACAACGACGAAAGACAAATTTAAAGTTAAATAAACCGATTTATGTTGGTGCAACTGTATTTGATATATCAAAGTGGCAATTGTACGACTTTCACTATAATTTTACTAAAAAGCAGTGGCCAGATTCGGAGTTGCTATTTACTGATACAGACTCGCTAGTTTATAATATAAAATGCGAAGATGTTTATGAGGATATTTCTAACAATAAAAATTTATTTGATTTATCAGATTATCCTACTAGTAGTGGATTCCATAATGATGGGAATAAAAAAGTTATTGGTAAATTTAAGGACGAATTTATGTTTGTGCCGGTAAGAGAGTTTGTTGGACTTCGAAGTAAAATGTACGCTGTAATCCTCGACGATAATAAACTGACAAAGAAAGCAAAAGGTATTCCTCGTGGTTATGTAAAGAAATGTATGAAATTTGATGATTTTTAAACCGCACTAAACAATAATGTCAGTTTTATTAAGACAAATGTACTCAGAACCAATCTTCACAAACTCGAGACAGATACAATAATAAAACGTGGACTTAGCAATTTTGATGATAAAAAATATTGTAAAGACGGAATTAATACTCTAGCATTTGGTCATTACACCAGTGTCTGTTAGAAAATTATTTAAAATTTTCCCAATTTTGTGCAAAACTTTAAACTTTAACGTTATTCGATGAAAAATATTTATGTTTGAAAGGGAGATAATACCGTTCCAGCTAGTTTAAATCGTATTTGGATTATCGGACATAGCTAACATACATACAAATCTGATGTAATAATTTTGCTTTCTATTGTTCAAAGACATTAGAATTATTGTATGCATATGTCTAATTTCGACTTAGGCAGATTAGATAGTCAGCGAAATTTCCAACTATGAAACAAATGTTTACTTAGGTGCATGAATCTTCACGGCCTGGGAAAAATCCACTATCGATTTTTCAGACTGCGGAAGTCGCTTGTAATGTATACAGCCGCCGTATTATAAAGCTTCGTTTTTCTGTACAAACAGATTTATATTTTACCAAAGCAGATGTATCGTAGATTTCCCGATTCATTTATAATAACGTTTTTCAGAATCATAAAATGTAATGCGAAATTTCCTGCCTGGTAACTGGTAAGTATATAATAATTTGTGAACATATATATATATACAGGACAGGTCTGTGGTCTAGTGCTCAAACGTTAGATTCTCATACTCAAGGTCCGTGGTTCGATTCCCATGATCGACATATGTCAATGGAGGCGATTTTGATGCCATTTATCTAAGATAATTGGGGGTCCGGAGAAATCCTCGAACAGAAAAATAATACACTCTCCCACCATGTAACCACATGGTGGGTGTACTTTTGCGTCTGTTGGACGTAGATAAGGCCCCAGTTTGTTTGTGCCGTCCTTAGGATAAGTTTATGTTGTGTGTTTGTGCCGTCTTTGCCGTCCAAAAAATAAACAGCAGGATGATGTGAGCTCGTGACCTTGTGACCTCACTAAAGGGGTACCCCCCACAAGGGCCATTCCGAAAAAAAAAAACATCGCTAGATTAAAATAAACCTCATTAGGTGCCTGGCCACAATAAAGGCCTTGAAATAGACATCCCTCTGAGTTTCTAAAGTTTCGTTTCGGATATTTAGGAATTCGCCGGGGGGTATGTCTTAACAAAAATTGAAGAGTCCCGTAGGCCATAAAAAAAAGGCCTACATGAAATAGACAGCCCTCTGAGTTTCTAAAGTTTCGTCTCGTATATTTAGAGATTCGCCGGGGGGTATGTCTGAAAGGGACTCTTAGGACCTCATGAGGCTTATCTGACATACCTCGTGGAATGGTAGACCGAACGTCATCCTGCTGTTGTTTTTTTTTTTTTTTTGTATAGCTTTAGAAATATCATTATCAAATAAAATTTCAACTATATTGTCAATAAATATCATTAAATCATCTGACCAACCTCTTATTCGTTCGTCATTTTCAGTTGCGAATAACCATACTGACCCATATTTTGGTGATATATAATAACCAACTTTTTTAATACAATCGCTTATTATTTTAGTTTTTATGCCAGTATAACTTGAGGCTGATTTTATTGAATCAAATCTCTTACAAAATCTGTTTGTTAGATCAAATCCAACATGTCTTATTGGTGATGGATAATAACCCATATTATATAATATTTCATTGTTTAAATAGAAATAAATCTGAGGTTCGGAAACCTCTTTCCACCTCTCCATAATTTGGGGGAGGGGGTGGGGGTTTCTGGTCCAGAATCCGCTTTTGGTTTAAGATCCGCCTATTAGCTTACTACTTCGAATTTCTCTATTGTAGCTTGCAACGGTATTTCTATTGGAATGTCTGATAGATGGAGTTCAGCCGTTTGTTTTTTTATTTTCTTCAATATTGGTGCTGGTTTTTTTACTGTCATAGTCTCTCCTGCTATAGTCATTTCTCCATATGGTAGTACTGGCTCATTCCCTCTAGGTCTCACAATGTATGCTTTGTAGCCGATTTGGGTTTATGGAGTAGATCTTTGAAATGTATTCTGGATCTTTCACTTTTATTGCAACCATTACTGAGCATAAATTTGGCACTCTTTCTCTTGGTATTTTGGATGTATCTATTTCTTGCGCTCCTTCTTTGTAGTCACATTCCAAGAAGGTTCCTTCTTCTGTCTCTATTCGTCTTGTTTTAAAATACTTCTCAAGTTCTTTCATTTTTTTCTCCAGTCCATTGCATCACCATTTTTTCTCGTGCAGTTCTTGCTTCTCGTGAGTTGTTCTCACTGTTTTCACTGTCCATTTTGTGTCCTTCTCATGTACTTTTACCTGTATTGTCTGTATTTAATTTTTGTTATAGTTTTAAGTCTATGATTCTAAAAGTTCCATTCGAAATTATAATTTCACATGTTTTCACTTCCAAGTCTGCTTGGTCCTTTTTTTTGGGGGGGGGGGTGCTCTCCCTGGTTGATCTTTTCAGACCATTTAGGGAGGCCCTCCTGCCCTACATGTAAAGATTGTGCTATTGTATATATTTTTTGTTTTATTAATGTTTGTCTAATACAGTATATATTGTGCTATTGTATTTATTTCTGTTTCTGTAATGATTGTCTAATATGGTATATTTTCCCATATATGTATATATATATATATATATATATTAGTATATTTTAATGCATTTATTTATTTATTTTATTTTTTATTTTTTGTTTTTTTTTTTTTGTTTTTTGTTTTTTTTTTTTTTTATTCATGCCATTCATCATCGAGAGTTTCATCTTCTTGAAGGAAATAGTTCTCCATCACTAGCAAGTTTTGTTCCTTCATTTCTTTATTTTTCCTCCTTTTTGCTCTCTTCTTTTCTCTTCTAATTTCTCTCACTATGTCATCAATTATTGTTTGTCATTTCACCTTTGGATCCTATTGTTGCCAGAGTTAAGGCTGTCTTTACTTGTTTGATCTCTGCTAGGTTGGTTTCACTATAGTTTCTTGGTTCATATTGTTTCTGCTGTTGTTGTTGTGAAATTTGATTTTGTTCACATGATGACTGTTCTTTTCCAATGTTTGTTGTTCTCTTTTTTGGTGTTGGCTTTGGGACTGTTATTAGTTTTGGTGTTTTTTCTCGAACGTCTCTATTTGTTATTGTCTTTTCTGCGATTCTCTCTTGCGGATTTTGTGCTTGTTGATTTTCTCGGTTTATCCTTGCTGTTGTTACCATGGGTGTTTCTTGTGGTTTTTGTATATGTTGGTTTCGATTTGTCTGTCGTCGGCTCTCCTGCTGTGTCTTGTGGCTTGGTTGTTGTTTTCTTTGTTGTGTCTCAGTCCTAGTCGATTTCACTTCTGCACGGTTATCTATCATTCTTGAGTCTTGTTGTTCTTGTTGTTGCTGCTGTGGTTCCTCTTGCGTACTCATTTCTGCTTGGCTCGCTTCCAAGTTTCTGGGACATTTATGTGGGGTATGCCCTGTTAGTCCACATCTGTTGCATGTTCTGTGATGAATGCAGCCTTTGTACCACGTTTTAGTTAAAAATCCAAATAAGTAGAAAGCTCTTTTCACTTCCCTCAATTTACTCTTTTCTATTTCAAAGATCCGATTTCCATTGTAAATTGATGTTAAGGGGATAGTATCCAATGCTGGAAGATATGACTTTTATGTTGAATTTTTCCTCAAATCTCTCTTTTGTTGCCTGCAAAGGTATTTCAAGAGGAATGTCGGACAGATGTAGTTCTCCAGTTTGTTTCTTAATTTTCTTCAAAAATGGTGTTGGTTCCTTAACAATAACTGGTAGTCCTTTGATCATCATTTCCCCATATGGTAGTATTGGTTGCTTGCCCCTCGGTCTCAGTATATATCCCTTGTACCCTTCTCGGTTTATAGAGTATGTTTTTTTTTATATATATATTCCAGGTCTAGAACCTTGAGTTTAACCATGACGTCTGCTGTTTCTGGTATTTGATCTCTTGGTATTCGTGACATATCCAGAAATTGTTTCCATTCTTGGTACATACATTCTAAAAATGAATCTTCAGTTTTGTCAATTCATCTTATCTTGAAGAAATTGTCCAATTTCCATGAAACCACCTTATTGGCTTTGTGTATAACCAATTTCTCTCGTGCACCTCGCTCTACTTGTGAGTTGAAATCACTAGTCATCTTTCACTGTACTGCTCTGTCTGTCTTTTTCCTTTTATTAGTTATTTGTCTCTTTATCCCTTTGTCAGTAATAGTAATTGTTTTAAGTCTATGACTCTATAAATCCCATTCGAAGTGGTAGTATCCCATTTTTCACTTCCAACTCTGCTTGGTCCCCTGTTTTTTGTTTTTTTTGGAGGGTACTCTCCCTGGTTGATCTTTTCAGACCATTTAGGGAGGCCCTCCTGCCCAAATTGTATAGTTGCCTGGAGGTGTTATACTATATATTATTTTAATGTACTTTACATTTTTTTCCTTTTTCTTTTCTTTTTTTTCTGTGTATTTGTAAATTCATTTTTATTTTTGTTATTTTTTTTTTTTCGGTCAGTTCCATTTTTCCTCTTCCAGACATTCATCATCGTTAAGAAAATAAGTCTCCATCATTCGATATTCCTCCTCTTCGTCTTCCTTCTTTTTTCTCCTTTTAGCTTTCCTCTTCTCCCTTCTTCTCTCTTTCTCTTGTTCGTCTGTTGTTGTCTGATGGCTATGTTGTGTTTCTGTTGTTGTTGACCCTTGTTTTTTGTTTTCTTGTTGTTTCATTTGTCCTCCACTTTTGTTTGTTTCCTTTCTTGTTTCTTCTTGTCTCTGTTTCCCTTGTTGTTGTTGTTGTTGTAAAAGTTGCTTTAGTTCTGTTGCTGTTGCAGTTTGTTGTATTGTTCTTGTTTCTGGAAAAGTTTCTTCTAATTGTATTGATACCATAATTTTTTCCCTTGGTTTTCTAGGTACAGGCGTTGGTTTGTTTTTCAATCCTGTCTGTGCTATATTTCTAGATAGTGTGTTAGTCCTTGTTAAATTTTTTGGTAGTGCTTTGTTTACCTCTTCTCTCTTTATTGTTGTTTTTATAATCTCTTCTGGTACGCTTGGTTGTTGTTTTTGATTTTTTCTAGTAAGTTGTTGTTGTTGTTGTTGTACAATTTGATTTTGTCCTAGTACTTGTTGTTGTTCCATCATAGTGACTTCTTGTCGTTCTCTGCTCTCTACTGGAGTCTCTAAAGTTATGGGACATTTGTGTGGAGTATGTCCTGTCATCCCGCATCTGTTGCATGTCCTATGGTAGATACATCACTTGTACCAAGATTTTGTCAAGAATCCATGTAGAAAAAAGGCTTTATTCACCTGTTTCATTTTGTTCTTCTCTATTTCTAATATTCTTGTCCCGTTGTATATTTTAGTTAATGGAATTGTGTCTAGTCTTGCAGATATCACTTTAATGCTGAGTTTTTTTCTCGAACTTCTCTACTCTAGCTTCTAAAGGTATTTCCAAAGGGATATCTGATAAGTGGAGCTCACCCGTTTGTTTTTTTATTTTCCTCAGAATGGGTGTGGGTCTGTTGACTGTACCCGTCTCTCCTGCAATTGATATTTCTCCATATGGCAGTATTGGTTGGGTTCCTTTGGATCTTGCTATATATCCTTTATACCCTTTCCGGTTGAGTGAGTACATTTGTTTTATATTTTCCGGATCTTTTACTTTAAAAGCCACCATTACTGTTGTCATTCCTGGCATTCTTTCTCGTGGTGTGTTCAAAAATTCTGGTTCTTGTGCCCTTCTCTATATGAACACTCTTTGAAAGATCCTTCTGTTGTTTCTATTCTCCGTGTGTTAAAGAATTTCTCTAATTCTCTAACTTCTTTGTTTGCCTTCTCAGCCGCCATTTTCTCTCTTGCTTTTTGTGAGTTGTTTTCACTATTCATTCCTTGTGATATTTTCTTACAGTCTTTTATGCAATAGTTTCTTGATGCATTTTTTGTAGTAACATCGATCACGATTCTGTTTTAGTGAAAGTCTATCATTCCATTCTATGCATCTTCCGGGCAGTCTGCTTGGTCCTTAGCACCAGACAGATGCCCCCCCCCCCACTTAACCAAAAAAATAAAAACTTTTTATGTTTAAGTGTATCCCCCTCAGAGGTGTTGCAAGTGTATCTAGTTTAAAACAGAATTTTGATCCCAATTTTGAGTGGGGTATTTTTTATCCCTAGTGTTATCTAAAAGATGAGTTTCCCGCTCTGGTTTTAATCACCAGATTGGGAAAACATCACCTTTTTCTATCCAGTGACCTTTACCAAAGGGTCCCTATGTCCTGTGTATGCTATCTGTGTAATGCTATAATGTGTGTATGCTGTAGATGTATATGTAAGGACGGCTTAGTAACCACAGTCTTTCAGAGTTTTCTATTGGAAGAAAAATTATTATTCAAGACGAAATTATTATTTAGATCATTTGCGAATTTAGAATTTTGTATAAGAAACGATGTACTAATTATGGATTTCTAAAAAAATAAAGCCTAGTGTTTTAAATGAGTGTAGAATTGTGTGTCGGTTCTTATTTTAATTGAAATAAAGGAGGTTGGTCATAAGGCCAGTCTGTAAGGAACCACATGTCTTTATTTATTAAAACTGACATGCTTCATTTAACAAGACATAGCCTTATTCCAAAACCCTCCAACATTTAAAACCCAATATAAGAGTCCAAAACAGAATGCATATTTATAAGAGGTTGTTGTTAGTCCCTTTTTGTATCTGGAATCCATTTACGTAAAAGAAAAACGAAAAAAATCCCCTTGTGTTTGTGTTTTGCATGTCCATTTTCTGCACGTCTTTTTCGGAGGCTCTTCCACCGGCCTTCCCACTTCGCGTAGCGCATTGTGGTATAGCCAGGTGGCGTTTCTGTCTCCTACTTCATCGATGTGCAGATGCCCTGTCCCTTGTGTATTACCTATAAAATTGATTTCTATACAAACCAATTTAAGGAATTTAGGAGAAAAATTATTTATCTAATTATATTAGTACCAGGATTCCAGTTCTGTAGGGTTGATTAGTAAGAAAAATTATTTGAAGGGAGATAAAATAAAAAAATGAAAAATTGAAGTAAAACTAATTTTCCAGGGAAATAGATGTTTTTATTAAGATCGTAAAATTTCGGTTGAATTCCAAAAATGTCAAAACTTTAGAAATTTAAATGGGACAGGTTATTTACGTATAACAATAACCTGTCCACACTCTCGCATAGTGTCAATTATATAATTAATTAATTCGAAAAGCGTTTTTTTTTTATCGAATTTCGTGTCTAAGTATAAAATTCTATTTCCCTGGTATTTACTTGTTTTGGCTATAGAAACAATAATATAGTCCCTTATCCTTTTTTTATTTTTGCAATCTATCATAACATGTGCTTTTGTAAAATTGCACGCTTTGCATAGGGGACACTTTGGTATTACATTAATCATACCCTTTCGTTTTGCAACTTCTGCTTGGTCCTGGCCATTTTCAGATTTATTTAGGAATGACTTGACTTGTCAAACAGGAGTTTAAGAATGTACATTTATCCCCACAAGACGAAGTACATGCTTCTTGCTGTCGAAAAATAAAACATTACAAACTATGGATAGGAAACATTTAGCCTTATACCGATATGCGTGCGATACGCACTAGATTGTGTCGCTTTCAAAACTGTTCCATTGTTTCAATTTATTTTGAAAATTCCCGTTAATACAGGTAAAAAGGAATCAATGTTGGCTTCTCTATGTCGGCCGACTTTATTAAAAAAAAAAGAAATCGGCACACATAAAAGAATCCAAAGGAACAAAACTTGGCTTCCTTATGTCGGCCGACTTCAAAAGAAAAATCGGCACACTTAAAAGATACTAAAATCAGTTTCCGCGGTTGGTTTGTTTTGTAATAAAATAACCTTTGTGTTTGATATCCTGTCGGCAAGTTTAAGCAAGGAGTTTATTGCTCGCTTTCAGCTGTTTTTGTATCCATCACCCGGGCTTCTATTTGTTTGCCAGATGTAATCATACTTGATGTTTGCAGGGCAAATAGTATACACAACAATAACTTATTTAATAACAATTTTGTAACCCATGCTTGTGAAAAGATTATCATTTGCACTCACAGTGGATGTATTTTAAAATAATGATTTTTATTTGCGAGATACCGTCGTATAGTTAACCTGGATACAATACAATCTTGGTCAGTTTGCACCTTGTAACTTATCATGCATGACTGGTAGGTGCCTTCAAGCAATCGGGTGATATTTTCGTCTCTTTTGCGATTTTGTTATTTGACATAAGCGATACACACTACAGTAAGGATGCATACGCAAGCCGGCATCCACTACATATACGGAGTTCGTGGATATATTTTTTTCTTTAATAAATTTCGCATGATGAAAACAAAAAGGAATAAATGATTCTGAAACTCCTGTTTGACAAGTAAAGTCTTTCCGAATTTAATATAAAATGGCCCGGACAAAGCAGATGGAGATACCAGAACATGTGAAATGTGAAGTGGAAGACTATTGCTATTAAATTACTGACGGAGTGTATAGAATCATTGAATAGTATACACAAAATATAACTAATAATACAAATATTACAGATTTCGATGATATTGGAACTGAACTGTACTCACGGATTGCACGGGAATATCAAGAATGTCAAAACAGAGAACTCTCGGAACTGGAAAAATACTTCGACACGAAACGAGTGACAAAAATTGAAGGTTCCATTTTGGAGTGTTCATACAATCAAGGAACTCAAGAAATTAATATGAGGGATATAGCTGTTGATAAAAGACCCAGTATGACAAGTGTGTTGGTAGCAGTGGGAATACAAGTCAAAGATTCTATCCAACTAACGGAGGCGCTAAACAGAAAAGGAGACGATATATACATAATAAGACCAAAGGGAAATACACCAATACTCCCTATGGCAAAATGGAAATTGGAGGGCAAACCGTTATCATAAGAGAACCAGCACCATTATTGCGGAAAATAAAGAAAAGAACAGCGGAACTACACAGAGAAGATATTCTAATGGAGATACCATTAGAAGCTACAGTCAAAAAATGTGAAAAAAGTTTCTGACAACGGTCATGAAAGCAAGAATGGACACACACCCTGGATTCCAAATTAGGAATGGAGTTAGAATCCTAGAAATAGATAAAGAAAAAATCAAGACAATGAAGAAAGTTTTCTTTCTACATGGATTCCTCGCCAAAATATGGTACAAAGGCTGTATATATCACAGGAAATGTACAAAATGTGGTAACGTGGAACACACCAAAAAAAAAATGCCCAACAATTCAGCAACAAAAAGAAAGGACAATACCAACTAGTGAAAACATCATATCTCCCAGGCTGAATGATAAACAAGAGACACAAGAGAAAGAAAATGAACCAGTACCTAAACCACGGAACAGAGGGAAAGGGAAACGAGAGATATTAAAAAATAAAGAAAAACAAGCAACAAAAAGAAGTACAAGCTAAAACGAAGAACCAGTCCTAAAATTAAGGAATACAAGAATAACAAATACAACAAAAGAACCAGACAAAACATTAAACAACAACAAAAGGATACAATAAAAAACAACAAACAGATATACCTAAAGGGATACAAGAACAGCAGCAACAACAACAAACAGAACAACAAAGACAACAAGAAAAGAAAGGAAAACAAGCTGTAGAACAAAACACTGAACTCGCCGCAAGGACAGAACAAGCAGGACAGACAAATGAAAGGAAAAGAAGAAAAAGAAAGTCTGAAGATCTTTAAATCAAGAATTCCAAACTGACCAATCACAAACAAAATCTGAAGAAAGGGAAAGGAAAAGGAAACTCAGAGAAAAATATACGAAATACAAAACATTGACGATCAATCCTAAATTGTACAAAAGTAAAAAATAAAGAATATAGCACTTTATCAAACACATAAGCCTTCGGGTAACTTAATAACACATAAGCTTTCGGGTAACTTAATAACACATAAGCCTTCGGGTAACCATAAAGTTGGGGGGGGGGTCGACTCGAATGGTCTGCAAAGATCAGACGAGGAATTCCCCCCCCCCCCGAAAAAGAATAAATGATAACAATGCAAGGTTAGTTTCTTTCATTTTATTTTTAAATAAGTGTATGTTTATCAATTTTATTGTACCGTGCAAGGGGGAGGGGACAAATTCAACACAAAATTATTTCCTTTATTTGAATGTAATAATGGAGCAAATATGATCGACGATATTGACTAGTAATGACAAGTTTTTAACTTAAGCGCGCACACACTAAGACAACTTGAAAATTAAAAACAAACAATAAAATTAACTGGTAAGAGCTTCATATTGCAGCAACATTGACAAAATGTTCAACATTATTCTCTCTCTCTCTCTCTCTCTCTCTCTCTCTCTCTCTCTCTTGTGTAATAGAGTGTGTATTATATGCAGCAGTGTTACAACGTGAAGCCTAAAATTAAATATATTTGTTATAATATTTCATGTATGCTACCCTTAGAAAAATGTATACGTATTCTGTAGAATATTATCTGTTAAGTATTATTGTTTAATAAATCAATATTGATAATTTGACCGGAAGACTTAAATTGAGAATGTCTTTGTGCAGATGCATATATTTTTTTAGCATAAAAAAATGTATATAAATATTTTAATTTAACGAGCAAGATATGTCAGTTTGTGTTTTCTCTCATATATATGTACGTTACAAAGAATGATTATTTTCTTTGAAAGAATATCAATTTCGTTTAAATTTAGTTTTTTTCCTAAAACCTATTCCTAAAACGTATCTTACATAGTATCTACTTGTTGTTTGAAGAAAAAGAACTTGTTCAAAACTATTGTTAAGTTGGGCCGAATTGTCTTTCGAGTTCGGCCGAACGTCTTTGGGCCAAATTGACTATAATCCGGCATAAATGATACAACTTTCCCATTCCCTCATCCTATTCGATCCCACAGCTTGAATCCACTTTATTCTGGTAAACAGGGTCTTTCGGGAAAAGAAAGAACCCTTTTTCCCATCATCACTCTTTTGGCTACATCCCTATGCAACACAGTGCACCATATTTGCTGTACAAAAGCACGATCGCAAGATATTTCTCACAGACATTTACGTGGGGAAATTAAACACTTGAATGGCTAGGTTGAATAGACGGGATAAATGTACGTCATATCCGTTTTTGGCACGCGGAAACTACCGATGGTATACGGAGATTGCCGAATAATTTTTTCATTTAAAAAGCGGATTTTTAAATCTAATTCAACATTTTTATGGTGTGCATACATAACAAATGCGTTTTGTTTATGACTATAATAATATCACAAGTTTGTACAGTATAGGTGGCCAGTGAACGTTAAAGAAAAGCCGTGGTGGTTTATGTAGAAATATTGAGTGGTAGACAAACCATAGGCTCACAAAATATATGACGGAAATCATGAAACTTTCAAATTGTGGCATAAAATTGCCAAATGATTGGAATATCAAACATGTGACAGATAAACTGAGATTGCTATATCGTTTGAATCATCATATAGTTTTATCGAAGAAGCACAAAAGATGTTTGACGCATTTTCCGAAACAAAACTCACATTACATTGATAAGTTGGTGAATCTGGAAGTGACCTTAGAAATAGAACGAAATAAACTTGGGCAGATATTTGAGGCAAATTAAACGAAAAAGATTGCAGAATATCGTGCATATATATTGTAAATCCGTAAAAGAAACATAACTTGCCCACTGCGTCTCAAGCGAATAATCTTTTTGATGAGGTCAGTGACGAAGATGTTTAAGAGCAGACAAATAAAACAAATTCTTTTGGGTCATAAGTATAAGAATGGCATCCGAACTCACCAATCAGCAGTATTTGTTTCACAAAGCAACACACCACATGCAAAAGAGAGACAGCGCTAGTATATGAGAGAATCAGCAAACTCTATCATGAAATTTAAATCACCCAAAAAGTGTGGGTGAAATTTACAAGCCGTTTGACATTACTGGGTATGTAATACAGCAGCCTGACACAATTCATGTTACTGCTGTACTCAGTGATGGGTCATTTGAGGTTCTTAAGGTGGACTTATTTCTGAAAGAACTTTTAATTCCCGATCGCAAGAAATGTTTTTGAGAACCCTGAAATTTTAATCATTTGGCAAGGGCTGACTCACAACTTTGTGTTACTTCTGCTAACGGCAAACACTACTGTTTCTGTTTTTCATAAAAAAAAAACGGTTTAGGTTTATAACATAATAAAACAGGAAATGTAGCAGTATTTCTTCCAATTAGATAAAATGCTCGCGTATAAGTACGGGAAGCTCCATGTCACTTGGACGCAACAAATGTAAAGCTGCCTTGGAAAATATGAACTCTGTGGCAGAACATGCCATTATGAGTAATGTAAGACACACATGCAGACATTATGCGATGGCCTAAGAGCATGACCATGTCTTAAATGTGGCATCGGGATCAAATAACGTAATCAACTTTGCCAGCTTTTATTATCTGTTCGTGAATACTATAAAGCTCGCATAAACAAATAAAAACCACAAACACCCGCGGCTGCACACGCACAAACATATACCACAACAGAAATAAATGAAATAATAACCAGGATTAAAGCGATTGGTGTTTCTGATCATGATAAAATAGCAAAAATAAAACAAGCCATCGACATAATTTCTCAATTAGAAAGACGCTTCACACTCCCCCTTGTATAAGCATACCTACTATGTCACAGCTGAAACAGTTCGCATGGCAGCCTGGAATACACATACCAATTCATCTAAGAAAAGCTGACATACTTGAATTATTGAGACCCATATTTGTATTGAATCCGCCACTAGTTACCACTGCAGCTGCAGCAACAATTACAAACAACAACGGTACAGCAACTAAAACAATTTGCACGTGAGCATAATATCTGAATACCCAGAGGTGTGGGAAAAGCCGACATTCTTGTAGTAGTAGAAGAGTATGAACGTGGCAATTATTCCACCCACATTCACAGTAGGCAAAGACACTCGACAACTACTGACAGATATGACTTTTGGAATCGTAAGGGTGTCATAAAGCTTTGGTCACGCTGGGGTCAATGAAGACATTGTTCTGAATTCACTACTGGTTAGACTACTAATGTAGTGACAATGCTGGATATAAAACTACTACCAACTTACGATTGATACTGGCTAGTGCATCCAACGTGTCAAAACAAATCCTGGTGGCAGTTCCGTATATGCTGGAACAACTTGCAATTCTTCTCGCACAAATGCACGACTGGGAGGCTTTGGCCACCAGGTGATGATGGTCCCAATTGGTCACGTGTTGGTTCTCTTGGAGAATGAATCCATTCCTAAATCGTGAATACGACTATGGACGATACTGGATCAGTGGCAAGATGTTGTTGTCCACCTTCCAACTCTCCAGGTGCATACAAATACCGAACAAACTTGTCCCCGAGTGGGTGTAATGGTGCTGGCTGTGAAAATCATTTTCTGAGTAACAGTGACAGTCTTTTGTCGAATTGCATTGGCCAATTTTAATCCAGTCGTGCATGTGACTTCATTGTTCAATGCTTCTATAACTACTGGAAGTCGTGCTACTCATTCCTGAGACCGCTATGGCCTCATCGACAGGCTTTGATAAACCTAAAACTCATCTTAAAGTTTGGGTCGCACTCATTTATCATAACTGGAACTAAAAGTTTGTGGGGTCGAATGGCAATGTTGATAAATGATAAGTGGCATCCTGGTTTAGTTTTGTACCACCAATATCATATATCACAAACCAAAACGATGGCGAATTTTACTCAGTTGCATTATCAGCATCATTAGTTGCTGAAGATTAAATTCAGTTTGAAGCAATCAACATTTATCCAGATGGAAACTTAACAATCTTTGGTGTTTGTGTTTAAGATTTGATTTTTGTCATTGTTTATCAGTAATGGATTCTGACCGCACTTATGAGGTTATGGAATCTACTGATATGGTATTGGGCCAGCTGGCAGCGAATGCTAACAGATAACAATTTTGTTCCACTTGTTGATGAATATCAACGCCAAAGTGGTGTTACAAAATCCTCGTATGAACCGTCATATAATTTTGTTGAGGGTTATGTAAAAATTGTCATTTGGAATCACCATGATGTACCACAACGAACTCGAGAAAAGCTTGGAATCATCACCGAAGCAAATGTCCAAAAGTTGACTACAGCAGCAGATGTAAAACCTGTCCAGGATTGTTTCTACCATGGTGAAGTGGCATTCTCTGATGTACTAATCCTGGTTATGTTTACCAATGAACATTTTACACCAACATTGGTGTAAGTGAGAAAAAAGATCTCAACTGTTATTTAACATTAATGCACTTGTTCGGGTAACAGTTATTGGGCAAAGATGATCCTGAGAAGTAAAAGGTGGCACCATAATCTGTGGGTTTTTTTTAAATGATCATAATGTCAGACCACCAGAATACACAACTGCTGGAGATTTAGGTATTCCTGGGGCAGAGGGTTTTTTTTATAATTGTAGGACAAATGTTCTAGTAAGAAAAAAATTTAATTACCTAGAAGCGCATGTGCGTATTGTGACCATGCAAGGTGATGAGACTAGACAAGGTTTGTCTGTCATGCAATTAAAACACGCAATAGTATTATTAACAGAAGAACTATGATGGACCCTAACTCTTACTGACATGAAAATAAAACAATCGAAATGGAACAACAGCTGCAAAATTAAACCACGCTGATCATGAAATACAAATGTACATGTTTGGTTGTAGATGCTATCTGTACTCTTCCCACAGCAGTAACTGTTAGACTTGGTGTGAATGGAATCACATCAACATCAACCATTGCAAGTGCACCAATTGGTTTTATTGTCCAAGCTCTATCGATAATAGCCGATGTCTCTGCTGGTGCTAGTAAATTAATTTTGATGCAACTGCATTCAAGAGTATATGTCCATGTCTAGTTTGAGATAGTGCTGGCAGAAACAGAAAATCACAGTTATAATCACAAATAAAAACAGCGCGGAATTTACAAAAAGTAAAGTCGAGTATTCTGCTATTAAAAATTTACAAAAGGATATATAAATGCCAAAATCATAAGCAGACCTTTAGCCAGAAACTATTAAGGAAATAAAAAGCCTCCATGGTTTTGTTCCGGCAAGAGAAATCCAAAAACAATATGGAATGAGCTCAACCAGATCATATCAGATATGACCTCAAGTATTGTCCAAAGATTAAACCATCTGATATCAATCAAAACAATTTACAGCTTATATGGT
>JAECUM010006879.1:0-39380 GCA_016617855.1 Megalonaias nervosa
TTTCTCACATTTAAAAACAATATACCAGTCTAGAATTTACCCTTTTCTCAATGTGATAATGCTTATGCCGGTGAGCGACATGTCATACATATCGATCACTAACGTTTTTCACGATAATGGTAGGTTGATTTGTTTTGCCTCTTGTTTTGTAGTTTTTGGAGGTCGTTTTTCTTTACATTCCATTGAAGGGGAGGTCGGGGTGTTTACGGCCGATTTAAAAAAAAAAGCATTTATTGACGAACGACGAACACGTCAAATTAACATTCTAATTAAAAAAGACAACTTTAAAGCTCAAATCATCGTTCTATTTGAAGAAAGGAGAACCTTCTGCTAATCACCTACGTATAGTGCAGCTTAAATACCTATGCATTGAGCAATGGATCTCATACATTGTGTATGTGTTTGTTTGTGTGTGTGTGTGTGTGTGTGTGTGTGTGTGTGTTTAAACATGAATAACTTTATTTTCCTTCATGTGTCTATGAAAATACTGTATTCTGAATTTGTTTTACATGTTGGGCATACCAACTTTATGCTTCTGACATCAATCAATGGTGGAGTAATATGTAAGAAGCTTATTTTTGATTCCCTGTTTGCTATAAAATGTTATGAAAGGTCTCCGAAAATCGAAATAATTCGTTGTGGTTCCAGGTGGTATATATATATATATATATATATGTGTGTGTGTGTATGTGTGTGTGTGTGTGTGTGTGTGTGTGTTATATATGCTCATATATTTTATAATGTTTTCATGTTGCATATGTCATGTCAATATTTTAGGGATGTAAATATTCAGTGCTTAAGTTTATTTGATAAAAATAATCATACATGCACACAACCGCACACACATAGATGTAGTTTTGCAGGAGGAACTATTTCTAATGCAACATATTATTCCTTCATTTCTTCGTGTATAATGCAACATTCGATAATTACTGAGTAAAGTGTTGCCTTATTCTGCCTCCAAACAGATGCGCCATTTTCAACGCTGCAGTATCTTTTTGTAGATTAAGATTTATCTCTAATTACTAACCTTTAATAACAACTACCGTGGGGTAGCTTATTGCGTAATAAGCACCCTGGCAAAACCATATTTGGCCGTGTCTGTGTCTGGACACAGTTGATAGTGTAAGCGCTGTGTATGTTGACTCTTTGCATGTAATTTCCATGTCAGATGTAATATTCCCAGGGTAAAATGTATATGAACAGTTTTGCTGTATGGAAATTGAAGAAGGAACGTTCAATAAAACCCATACATTGTCTCTCATTATTGGACTGCATGTAATGGTAATATTTCCATTGTTCTCCACTTCGGCTACTGGTGCAGGGCTCATAGTGGGATTACACGACACACCTGTGATGAAACAGAGAGATCAGCAAGTGAAATGAATGATACTGGTACTGTCGTATTTCAGTAAGGCGGGTTTCCTTGTATATTTTAGTTCAAATATTGAATAATCAGTTTGGTGATAGCATATGTGTGGCATGGCACAGATTGGATACTAAATTTTCCGATTTTAATTGCATACAGAATCCATGTTATCTACTGAGGTCAAGAACAATGTTATTCGTATATAATACACGTAATATGTCTTGTTTTAGGATGCTTCAACCCAAGTTACATATGACAACGTGATCGTTGTTGATACTAGACACTTATGTATTTTCAACAGAAGAGAGAACGGAGCACGTAAAAAAGCAATTGCAATTCTTTATTAATGCTAGAGCCTAATGTCACAATAGAAACGCAAGAAATGTTTAAGGTTTGGGTTTCTCCAGGTCATAAACACTGCTGTTGCCTAAGGGAGTTTGAGAACAAATATTACACTTTTCTTTGTTAAAACAACAATCGAATCCTATAGAGAAAGATTAAACCTAGTGAAAATAATGTGGAATAAAAGGTAAATAACCACAGAGTTTCTTTTATATCTTTTCATGTACACAGAAGCTTTAGATAGCATTACAAGATAAGTTCATAAGATATTCAACACAACGATTCCTCTATATTAGATTCAAACTGACTATATATTATATTACGTTTGTTAAATTTATTTAATTTCTCAACTTTAATCGATACAAAGTGGATAACCTTAGGATATGGAAGCAAGTGCACTTTCTTCTTATATAAATACATTTCTAAAAGAAAATCAAATATTTTACTTATAAATATAGCATGCAAAGTATTCATATGTTTAATACTCAGTGTGAGCAGGAGAAACAGCTAACAGTACTTAGAAAGTTAATTATCATGAGGATAACAGTACTTAGAAAGCTAATTATCATGAGGAGATACAATATTATCTGAAATATAAATAAATACATTTGAAGCAATACGTATGAGTGGATACTGCAAATGCGATTGTAAGGACAAGATACACACGATGTTAAGAATAGTACATGTTATTGAAGATGAATGCTTAACAAAGTTTATTTTGATCAGTTGCAAATTCTAAATATTATAATACTAACAGATAACTTCTGATGATATTTTAACGACTATTTTAACTTGTACCCTCATGTTATAATACACATTATCAAATTAAATATCGTCGTCGTGTATATTGACTATCATAAAATAGGAGTCTGATGTTAGAGGTAAGCTAAACGGAAATATTTCTTCATGTTAATAAGAAACTCATGTGCTAGATGACGAATGGCCTTTGCCATTGCTGAAGAATTGCCAGAAAGGGGGAAGAACTGCATTGTAAAGTATATGGACATGTATCAAAGTAGCTTAAAACAGTATGGTATAAAATGTTCTGTACTTTCTATTTCCTGACAAGAACATAATAAATAAACAATAATATTTCTACTAAACTCATGTTCCTTTAGTTCACTGCAACAAAGCTTTAGGTGTGAATAGTTGATCACTCCCATTCCTATTACCTGTATTGAAATATTTTAAACTAGTACAAGATTCATATTTAAGTCGTGAACGGATATTTCAGTAGTATACAACTGGCAAAATTAAGTCCCAGAACTTGGTGATAAATAGGCAAACTTTCTGACTTCATCCACGGTTATAAAGATTGATCGAGAATATTATTTGGTTGAAACATTTATTCTCTCATCTACTGTGCGCTGTCATCGACGGATGAAATGTATTGAAACACATTCACTAAAAGAACGTGTTTTAGTATCTTCGTTTTTATAAATAGAAAAACAGCTTCCTAAGTAAAGTGTTTGTTATTTCCATAGTATTTGCACTAACTGGATCATCTAATAATGAATACTTATTCTCGCACGATATTTATAATTCTACTGCGAAGTTTCCTTAGTTTGCTTTGTGTTTGGTGCTGCCAGCTTGTTTGACCTTCTTGTACCATCGGTTATGTCATCTAATATGTAATCGAAATTTAATTCTTTGTCAGTTAGATTAGTTAGGTCTGATTATTACCCCTTTTGTGATAATTACGATTGCTGCGGCATCCACAAGTACTGTGACAATTTTAAACATGTAGTCGTCTATATTCTATGATACAGTTATATTCCAGCCAGTTTCGGAAAATATCAGCAGTATAGAAATATCGGGTTTCTAGATCAATTATTTCACTACGTGATAAAAAAAGGTGCTCGAGAGAGACCACATGTATCTATACTACTGAGAAATAGGGCTTCCAGACCACACTTTTCTTCACGTAGCCATGGGGGTTCTGGACCACTTTTTTGGCCTAGAGAACTGTGTGTTCTGGACCACAGTAGGGGTTACCTCGTGATGTGATGTTTTTTGGTGTGAGCGTATCCTTGTGCGAGCATGTGAATGCCATCGATGTAGAAACGCTTATCATCAAAGGGGCATAGTCTTTTTTTTTGTTCATGAGCACCGAAGATATGTTGTGCTGTTGCGATCAGAAAGTTCTCATGGAGTAGTAAAGCATGTATCGGTGTAGTGCTTGTGTGTAATGTTGGTGGGTGGCGATTTTGGCTATGACGGGTTTATGACTACACTGACATTTTTCATGACGGTGCCTTCGTCAAGGGTGATGCAGTACATTTATTTGGTCTAAGTTCGAGGAACTCCATGATGGGTACGCCGTGAGTTTCCTCCTTGAATTTCCGTAGCACTTTTTATTGTCGTCGTTGTGGAAGGGCTGTCTCATGGAAAATCGCTGAGATTAAACAGTTCTAGGTGCTGATACAGGTCCGTTTGAGTGAGCCAGTATCGGTCACGAGCAGCTTGGCCTTGTCTCCGTATTGGTGTTTGATGAAGTTGTGATGAAAACTGAGCATTAGCATTTTGAAGAGATCGAGAACGGCAGTGCCGACGTAGATGGGTTTGTCCAGCATGAGATGGGCTTTTCTGGATTCTATCGCGACGAGTTCTTCTTCAACGATTTTCATTCTGACATAGGCATCGTTGGCCAAGAGCACATCTCGTAGACGAAAGTCATTGACTTGTTCGATTTTTCTTTGGTGACGAATGATTTCCCTGGTTTTCTCGAACACGCATTTGTTCATGAGTTTGAAGAAGTCTTTTTCGAAAGTCGTGGTTTCTCTGGCGCGTTGTGTCGTATTGAAAACAGATGTAAGGTTGAGTGCACGATGAATTTGTAGAGAACGAGTCCATGTTGGAGAGCTTGTTCAAGCAGTCGATGATATATTTTGTAATTGGTGTTGTTGTTGATATTGGTTACTAGCTTTCTCACAATAGCGTCTCCGAGTCCGAAGGTGTTTTTTCTGTTGTAGTTTTGTTGTGAAGACACCATCGAGATGGTGACAAGAATTTGTTCAGCTCAGAAGGTATAATCATTTTGGATGTCGTGGAGATGTGGTGGATATCCAAGATTGGCTTCAACGAAATATCCCCGATCTACTTCGTATCCCACTTGTCTTTCTTTGAGGAGTATCTCCAGTGATCCACTGAAAATCTCCTACGTGAAGAGGTTGTGACATCCTCAAGCCATAGAGATTGTTTGTAATGGGTTAAGTATGTACAATGCAGGATTACCCGGATCTTAGCATTTCCTGCATTTGTTGTTCGCGGAAGAGAATATTTTGCTGATGACGGAGGGTCCTCCCCGTACCATCTTCTCTGTATCATCAAAATATTTGGATCGGTAACGAGTTCTATGGTCATTCCGGATTGCTTGTGGAGGGTGTCCCAGGACATTCATGGCGCGGGGAAATACCAAAATGGTAATGATCCATGCACGTGCCAATGGTTTTGCATCCGAATTTGTTCCATATCTTGCACTTGTACTGTTATTCATCGTCGGTGATCCCTGACAGGTGCAAATGGGAATAAAAGGCGTGTTGAGGTGGCAGAGAGGTTTCATCAAACCTTGACCACGCTTCGATGTATTCGTAGGGATAAATTCCTTTGTGTTGGAGTCATTGAGCTTTCTCACCAAATTCATCTCCAGATTAGTAAACGTAGGACACTTTTCAGTGATTACTTCAATAAACACAGGCACGAAATGCTCGATATCGATGGATCGGAAAGGTCGGATTGTCACTGACATGTACGTTTTAAAAGTGTTGTAAATGCATTTGGTTTGAGTTCATAATCTGGCAAGAAGTTGACGCGAGAGTGATTGAGTGCTGTCACGAGAAAATGTCCATCGTATCCTCGTAGATTATGAATGATCGCCGGGATTAAGTCTGGATCTTTGCAGCTTATATTTCATTCAGCATGAGCACTCCTCGATAACGTTCCGGTGACAAGATAATAGTGTCTGATTTTTTTAATATGTGGCTTAAAGTACTCTTCGCAGATGTGGCATTGCTGCGCTGATTTATATTGCCTTACTTGTTGTGGTGTAAGTGGAATCATCTTGGCTGCAATTTCGTAGATGTCGCTGATGCGTTTCCATTCAGCCACGAGTTGCTCAAAAACTAGACGACGTAATCAACGCCTCATAGCTGACGTTACGTTGAAGACAAATTTTAACGAAAAAAGAGCAGGTTTTATAGTCGATTGCCCATGCGATGTCGGAGTGATTTGGGCTTCATCCACGCGATGATGTTGTTTTGCTCTGGCACAAAATGAACGTATAGAGCTACTCCAAGTTTGATAGCAGTGTGTGTTCGTAGTTCTGCATCTAGGGTAGTTTTTAGAAATACGCTGCAGGAGTTCTTTATCTACTCCGTGCTGAAGCACATGTGGATGAGTATCAATAAATCCTTTGTCCACGCCTCCATATGTCTTTTCTGTGCGTCTGGGTGGTGGAATCTCGGATGAATTTAAGCGCGTTGTTGTTGAAGGGATCTGCGGATCGATTTTGTGCAGTTTTTCTCTATATCAGCACGTCGTGAGCAGTCATTTTCTCATGCTGAAGTCGAATGTGTTTAGAAGGTTTAGCGCTTATTTCCCTGAGTACCTTGTACTTGACTCGCAATTGCTTCATGTACTGCTATGTGGTAATGCTTTCTCGTCCGGCCAGTGCTTTGTATTCTTACGACGAAAAGCAGAACTTGCAGAATCTTCTTTAAGGATCCTCTGACTCGATCAACCAACTCATGCAGAGCGGCATTCGATCTTTGATAGGACACGTTTACACCTTTTTCGATCGAGAAATGCTCGCAAGACGACGAGAAATATCATGACGTAGGAAAAAAAATCTTTCCCTGGATCTGTCACTACTTGTATATTGTCCGTCAACCATCACTTTAATTGCTTGATATGTTTTATTACTGGTAAGGTACAAACGTTAATCTCGTGTATATATAGAGTCAAATGTCTCTGCGCGGAACCGAGAAGTGTGGATGGCCACATCAGGGTAGAAGTGAAAGTGCAAGAAGGCATTCTCAAGAGAGCATTGCGCGCAGCATAATACTCTCATCGCGAAGGGAAGTCAAGTACTGAAACCCTGCCTGAGATATCAGTAGGGTGTTCGAGGTTAGCTTCAAGCGTGTCAGCGCTGAGAAGGTCGAAAATCAGAGCGATTAAATATTGCTACGACACATTGAGAACTACCCAGCGACTTCAAAAACATTCCGCTGTGTTCGAAGAGCTTTTGAAATTAAGCATGACGCAATCGTCTCCGATGCCAGTGTCAGAAACACCGACGTGGAAAGTTAATCCCGTGTTTAGTCGCTACGAAGCTAACACGGAGGGAGACGTGCATAGCGTACGCACTAAGATCAGGCACGTATTTAGGTTTAACACTACCGGTTGCTCGATTGTTCATTGGTACATGAGTGGAATAAGGGCCACGATATACCGCCATTCTTTTGTGTTTGAGGCTCATCGTGGAGTCGTTCCATTGGGTATCCCTTCGTTCATCTCAACGGAGATAAATAAGATAACATGCTGGACAGCTTGGAAATAAGACCTGACGGACAGCAAAAAAATATACAAAATTTATTTTTATGTTATCTACGCATCATTGGATCTGTACAACAACTTGAGGAGCTCTTCTCCAGGCATATAAGAGATACAGTGCTTGAAAATGAGATCTTTATCGCAGAGGTTGTTGAGCATGTAGAGCTATGTTTGTTGAGCCGCCGTAAGCATCGCGTGATCGTTTCATATCCCGACCACTTTGGTGATCGCAAGAAACACGCTGATATCTATGTTAAGATGGAATGCATTCATGATGATATCCTCAAGATCTTTTCGATTTTCCACGATAACGTACGTGAGCTATCGGGTCTCATCAACTCAGTTTATTTTGATCCACTTTTTGGACTGAGACTACGTGGGCCACTGGGTTGGCTTTGCTGACTTGGATAGCAACTGATTTGCTGGATTTGATCGACTCCACTGGGTCATGCTGAACTCTTTTGACCACGCCGTGGTCTACCTCATTGCCAACTACATGTTGCCGTGTTTTCTCGGAAGACAAAGTTTCCTATCTTAAGACTAAGGTAATTTACGATCTTTAAAAGAGTTTTTTCGCTCATACAACTCATGCACTGCTGCCTGATCAGATCCTCGTCGAAAACTATCTTCACGATGCTGTTTCTGGATAACTCTGCACGCTGAATAACACCTGTTTGCGTGCTTCACCTGTGTTTTCGTCATCGTCAGTACGAGCGTCACAGGAACGTTATGTCTTAACAACGTCGCGATGGCTTCATGGAGAACTTCTGGATGATACAGGATCACTTCGGTCACAACGACCTAGTCGATGACCTCATAGCCGAACATTTTGTTGAGATATATTAACAGATAACATTTTTAGGCCTCATGTGTTTTTGTCGTAGTAATTTTCGAATCTGCTCAGCTGCGTCAACCCACACTGCTTGCCCACCATGTCCACGATGAGATCGCCGATGGTTCTCATTTCGCTGATGAGCAGCGGCATGTCAAAAGGGAGCCCCTCGCAGATACGATCGTATCTTATTAAGCATTTTCTGATAGGACAGTATGGCCGACCTGGTGATATCTTTTTGCCTCTCTTGGAAGATCAATTCGACTCCAGTCAAAATCAGCATCAATGGGGTGACATCGCCCATCAGAGATCACACCGGCGGCAGTCACGGAGAGAGGTACCATCGATATCACTCTGAGGATCCTCTTGTATCGTCGATACCTATGCATCTACACGTAGACATTTTAATGGTAATACTGGTAATACAATTCTAGCTCGCCACGCTGCTCCGCCGACAAATTCTCGTCGATGTGGTCGAATCCGATGATGGGCTTCATTTTCTATGTTCCTGCGTCGACTAAACTTTGGAACAGCGTCTCAAGCTATAGCAGATTCTTGTTTATAAATTTTATGTATTCTCCTCACTGATTTTTTATATCACCCAGTTTTTTCTGGATGATTAATCACCTGAAGAGATGTGATAAGCCTTAATTTTTTTAAGTATGTGAGCTGATTGAGTTTCACAAGATATGCAAGTGTGTCTGGAGTAATCAGTAACTGAATCTCCTCCAAGTAGAGATATTAACATGTTTGGCAGTAGTACCGAGTTTTTGATGCTATTTGTAAAGTTCATAAAGCATCATAACTATTCTATCCACGTTGAGATTCTACTTTATGCACTCTAACATTTTGTTTCATCAGTGTTTTATTGTACCACACATTCACTTTGTACCAATACACATCTAATATTTTTGTCCTCGATGTTGCTGTTCATTTCCGGCTCAACCTCTGGAACATCCATGAAATTTGTCTTATTAAACTTACATCTCGCAATGTGAATTCAAATACACTATCAGATAGTTTCAGACTTTCTAAATAACGATACGCTGCCGTGATCTCGTTCGAGTCAAATATGTTATGCTCATAATACACAAGCAAACAAACCAGATCCTCCATTATTTTGTTTAGATCTGCAATTGGATCCACTGCGGGTAAACACCCCTGCCGGATCGTTCGTCCAGCACAATCACTTCGATGGTCGCGTCCAAGTCCTCGTCCTCCAAGCCGGCGTGGCGAAAAAAATTTCGTTTCTCTATAGTCTCTCGGAGTTTTCTGTTGCCGCGATATTGTTTTCGTGCCACGACTTTGTCCATACACACGTGATCTATTCGGTGCGCGTCGTCGTCTTCCTTTCGACCAAAGTGTTGTCGTTTGACATATCCGGTTTTCATGATCATGTGCACAAGGCTGGGAGGCTATTCGTTGATGATGTCTTTGATGAGGCCTTCGATGGTTTTGGCCAACCTTGCCGATTCTCTGTCATTTCAAAACTTGAACAGGGCAAAATATCTATCGATGGCGTCACTGAGTTGCTCCTGTCTCATTTCTCCCATGGACAGATGAAGCAACTTGACGTCATGGTACTTCTAGCGTTCTTGAGCCTCTTCTAGTCATGATTTACCCGCATTTCTCACCTTGTTGATCACCCGTGGTCTGCTTGAAGACGTGCTGGGGCATAGGTCATATCCTGTCAGCAACCAGTACAACGTCGTGGCGACTCGAACATTTTCAGACATGGTTGTTATATGACTATACCAAATCCGCAACGACCTATACGAGATCGTCGAGACTAAATCTCTGAAAATAACTCAAGTAGGGATTGATAGGCTTTGCGGTCAGTCCTACAAATTTAAAAGCGATATATTTGGTATCAGTGATCGTCGTCATCAATTCAGCTGTTTATTAAAAATAGCCGTAGTTCCGTTATACTTCACACCAGTGCTTTCGTTAGATTTTATTTCGTCGAGATCGGTTTGTGTTACCGTCACATGCCCACGCAGCTGAAATTTCAAAATTTGAGGCATGCACGGGGAGTTGTACTTGCATCCAAATATTTGAAGTCACTCCGGCCGTCGCCCACTCGTTGGCGGGATTAATCTCGAATAAATGTTGATCGTACAGGACATAAACCATATTAGAGGCATGGTATTCCGACGACGCTGATACCAATCATCTACATCGATTTTCAACCTCTGCGGGAAACCCGGGAATGCGATCATTATTATTTTCGATGCGTCGCTTGTCCACGTACTGTTTCGTCACCACTTCTGTGTCGATCACCTGAGGACAGTATGTGATCATTAATCGTGCTGCAGCAGCCAAGAATACATTGCCGGAAATCGTATCTCCGCTTTTGCTGACCGCATACATTTGTTTCTTTTCGATAACTGACTGTGGTATCAGCGCTCGATGGAGTGACCGAGGGAGGACTTCTGATCATATTAACAGACATGGATATCGCTCCCGTCATGGTACCTCCAGTCATGGATAATTTATTATTTCGAAACGAGTGGAGCTGAGAATACTAAATCGCATGAGTGTTATCGATGATGGGCCATATGGTGGGCAGTCCGTAAAGCTTTTGGTTCTCCATCGATGTCGTTCTCTGCAAACTTATTTGGGCTTCATTGATATCCACCATCCAGTGGTAACTATTGTTGTTAATTCTAACTATTTCCACCCTTTAAATCACGATGGAAGTTTAATTTCCGATGGCCGCTCTATCGATCGAGATCGAATGGTCAGCGGTGCGAAAGTAATATACCATAGTCGCTCTCGTGTTGAGCCCGGTGTACACTTCCACATTCTGAGAATGTTGCAGAAGCCGTCGACGTCATGACCAGATCCCTCGTTCCAGCCACGTGCAAATTTCGAAAGACCGATCCACTCGGACTAGATACAATTGAATTCGGACACGCATAAGGTCATCGTGTTAGACGATATTAAGATCGACCCCGATAACGTAAACTGGATCTACGAGTGGTTTTCTCTGTCAAGAAATTAACGCTGGAAAAGCCTTTATGTCACTCAGTCTTACCACGATGTGCCTAAATACATCCGACGGAACAGGGGATGTTTTGTGCTGTTTTCCGAATTCGAATATAGAGACATTGATGTGTTCGCGAGAGACCATTGCAATGGCAACACCGCGAAATAATTAAACTACTGCTGCTTATTAGTATATCCACAACTCTGTAGTCGTCTCCATATCGTTCAAAAAGGTCACCAATCGTGGCCAGCGTGAGGATGAGTTCAAAAAGTTTATCGTGCAACGTGCAATGTTACGTCAGTGCGTCATCGGGGATACGATAGGCCACCAGACGTTTCAGCGTGATGTCGCCGGAGAACTCATCAAGCCACTCCTGACTAAACTCGACGAAGCGGCGGCGACGTCGATGTCAAGTAAGATCAGTCGTTGGGCAAACTGATCGACTCAACAACTGCAACAACGATTTATGAATTGCGGGCGGAAAGCGACGTCGCCATGATGATGAAACGAGCCGAAGCCGAACAAAAAGGGATAAGCCAGGAAGACCAAACTTAACAAAAATGAAAAAGAATGGAAAGAAAGCAGCGGCGTCACTCCACAAGATGGAAAAAGAGGAGGAAAAAACCGAACCCAGCATGGAAGAAAATATTCAGCTGGATAAAGAAATGTTTCAGAAGGAGTTTTCGGAAGAGGAAACAAGAAAAAGACTTGAGCATGCTAAGACTTATCTCGCTTCAAATGATTTAGTGTTTAAAATCAATTATCAAAGTCCTTCTACGTCAAACAAAGAGTGGCTGGAACGTTTCGTGAAAGAAACACTTCCAGAAATGAAGAAGTATGTGACGTTAGGATCGTCCGCCGCAGATAAATACTTAAAGTGCTATCTGCATGTCGCTTGTTAAGTCGTGTCTACCTGGTACACGGACCCTGGAGTCAACGCAACAAGGCTGAGAATGAAAAAGAACATCTGAATAGTCTGCTTGGAGAGTTAAAAGAGTACAATACTGAACTGAGAGAGGAACTGAAAGTCAGAGAAAAAGTCTAGCGCTCTAGCGCCAGACCTATGTTTCCCATTACAGATCCAGCCTTTACAGCGCCCGTAGTAAAGCATCTTGAAGCTTCATCAGGATTAGAGTCTGCTCGGTTGAAAGAACCTTCGACCATGATGACTGAGGAAGGACTATCGGCAAGTCCTCCTGCAGATTTGTCGAAAGGGGTTACAGAAGCATCACTTAGAAAACTGGGAGCAACTATACAGAAGAAACTGAGAGAAGAGACCATGACAATAAACTGTTCTCAAGATGTCGTCAAGAAGCGGAGGATTCCAAGTAGCAGAAAAAACCAATGACTGAATAAGGCGTCCGTAAAGGGAACGGAAACCGCGACGGAAGTGTTGGCACCAGCCGCTAATATCAAAATCCAGCCGAGGTCTTTTCCCGGTTAAATTTGCTGATACCTTTTAAACAAGCTGGAAATGTCGGTGTGGGATCAATAACGAGATAGAGGATATACTAGGCCATCTTCTGGATCACTAACTGGTGAACCCGCATCAGTGTCAGACTCTGCACGGGGACTTGACTTAATTAGTTGCATTTAAATTGAAAACGCTGATTTATGTAACATTTGTTGTCAAAATCATTGTTCAGAAGACGATACCACGTTGCTGTTTGATTCTATTTCAGTGATTTCGCTGGTGCTGTATGATTTCCCTTTGGAAGTAGTCCAGTAGTCGTAGTACGAGATCGCGTTGATCTCCGCAGAAATATGGAACATCTTTGTTAACGTCACCGCTAGCAACAATCGGTTATCGTACTGGACGGCAACACCATCCGGAGGCTCTCCACAAAAAAACTATCACGATCTCGCCAGGCCGGTACAATATCACCGATATCACCACGGAACTTTCACGACTGATCACCGCCAACGGAGACACTCTCCGCGAACATCTGGAGGATACGTTGTGCGATTTGACATTGCCTACTCGATCGGATCCATTCTGGGTTTTAGCTCTGTTGGTTTCGTGGATGTCGTTGGAGTTTATGAAGGTAATTTATCCGTGCACATCACCGACGCGAACAGCCTCCTCACCGATTGTTCGATCGATCAGGGATCGCTGTGGTCGGTCGGTTCGGCCTCCAACATGATTTACTCCACGTCGATCAACCCAACACCACCCCACCCCCAGGGTCGCTCATTCATATTCTTCTTAATCTCTTCATTTTTTATCCCAACCTAAACACCTACGCGATCTCGGAAATCACAGTGTGGCTCACCAAACAGTCCGGAAACGCGGTCGATAATAACCTGGAAAGAATCAACTATTATCTGCATGTACGGCAAATAGCCGTACAGAGATGCAAGACGTCTCAGAGTCTGAAAACGTATTAAGTTGCAAGATTTGTAAGTGCCGAGAGGAATCTTAGATCCGTATGACGGTTCACCAGAAAGATATTGGCAGACACAATAATATATGTCAAAATGAGAAGATCACGAGTACTGCGGCGTAAAATGTGGTGTGGATTTTTATCCACGATGTTTTCCTTGTTGCGAGAAGCACTTTCAGGCATTGCAGCCAAAGCATCTCCGATTGCCCTCAAAGCGGCAGAAGCAGAAGCCACCGTAGCAGCCTCTGCAGCTTGAACGGTCTTCGGACAAAAAAGAGTCAGCAAAATCATGCCACAGTCATCAACAGCATCTCAGTTGCCGACCGTGACATAGTCACCATCATCACGAGAAACTCAGTCCCTGGCCACTACGTCAGTTCCGTTGTAAGGATCGCAGGAAATGCAATTTCCCAATCTTTAGATTCAGGCCAAACAGTCTCTTCAGTAAACATCAGCGGTCCTCAGCATACGATCAGAAGGAATTTTGCATGATCTGGAGAGAAAGGATGGTGTGCAACCCTCTCTTGGTGCTATCTGGTCCGGTTATGGATTAAAGCGATTGAGGTAAACACAATAGAATGCCTCTTAATAGCAGTGTACTTTTGACCGACACGGTGTTATTTTGTAACATCCTTGTAACATGACTTAACCTCGTCATGCATTCAAGGTTTACTCCAGACAACCTTCGAATGAACGATGACACCCCTGTCGATGATTTCAACACCGAGTACGAGTACGTCGAGTACCAGGACACGATATCACCAATCTCAATGCGAGCACGCATCGAAAAATAAAGACGCTTGACAAAGATGTGTACCTGCTTCCCAATAAGGCTTTTATGGAAGTCCGCTAAAAAGTACAAAATACGTCGGGTGTAAGCTTTGGAGCTAATGTACAAGTCACGCTGCAAAACAACGGATGGTCATTATTTAAGTCAGCTTTGTATCAGCTGAACAATCACACAGTGGAACAAATCAATGGCTACTCACCTCAGGCTAGCACGATTCTGAATTTGTTCATGATCACCGACGACTGCATGCGAATGTGAGCCACCAACATGTAGCGGTTCAGTGATACAGAGACAGGAGACGCAGTTAGTTTTGAATTCGCCGCCAACGCAAACATGCTCCCAGTGTCAGCTTTTGGCGATGCTCCTAATGTGCCTGGAACCCTTTTCAGAGCGTAGTTTGCTTTGGCAGGTAATGCTGCCTGTAAGGTCGGAATCACAGCTCGACGCTCTCTCACCGATACCAACCAAGAGATATGTATGCTGCTTCCCCTCAATGGCATCTTCGGCGTGTGTCGAGATATTCGCACCGTCTTTAGGGGCTTCAATCATACGCTCGTGCTGGAAAGAGATTAACCCGCCCAGTATATGCAAAAAACAGCAGGGGCAGATAAAGGACGATTCCCCATGACGTAGTTGTCGCTGTGAATGACCAAAATCACTCTCTGAACGACTCACGTGTTTCATCTGGAGTCTACTCTAGCCATATCCACCAAGAATCTGAACTTCGAACAACACCGCATTTACATTAACAATGTGCCACTCCTCAGAAAACGACCTCGTGGAGAGTCGCCACCAATCCAGGCAGCGAATATCCTAGACACGGCTTTGTGGTGTTTCAACGGTCAGCCCGACCTGTAGACCAAACTGGAAACAAGCACGTGTTTGAACATCTGGGGCTGTCTCGCATTCACATGCGCATTAACTCAAGGAAGAATCCATAGCGAGAGTTCGAATGCAACTTCGCCACTGAAACCCGAAATTATTCAGAAATTCCAGGATGTGGACTCGGGCTAGCAGGTATTACTATATAATTTTCCTAACTTATATCCCATCTTCCACTTCGATGTTTCCAAGCATTCCGAGATTCAAAGATTCTTCAGCTGACATTGAAATCCGATGGATTATAAATAATTCTACTGAAGCAGAATTCATATATTACGCGTGGGTGACATCGGACCGATTTATGACGCTGGGGGTATTGAATGGAATGCAGAAGAAATGGTCTTCCCCACGTCGACGATCCAAGTGCTATGGGGAATCGACAGGTGGAAACGCAGTTTCCGGACATGGGATTGCCAGTGCAATCATTCTCTTCGTCAAGACCATGGCATCCAGGTTATTTGCTTCGGTTTTTGCACCGTTAGGACTTCTCGCTGTGACGGGAGTCATCATTGGAGCAACACATAAATAGGTGATGGGAAATGGGGTATGACAAAAACGAGCCATCGTCAATTGGCTTTGCCAATCCTGGTTATGCTAACATTGGTCATGACAACCCTGGATATGCAAATCGAGGTTACCGAAATAAAGCAGCCAAACGAAAACCCACAAAATACAGCATTCAAATATAACCCCATGTCGTACGTTTCAGAAAATGCCACGCTGCCACCACAGCAAAAGAAAATTATCCCTCTGACAGCCACGCAAATAGGACCTATTTCGATCAGGCTTAAGTCGTCGGCGCTTACAGGACGAATAGGCTCATGCTGACGCATCGTCAGGCCATCTCGGTCGCCTAACATCCACCTGCAAGGAGACTTATCGTTCTTAAATGGTCAGCGTCGCAGCTGTCTAAACACGAGGATTACTCGATCCCCTGTTAGCATGGATCGCTGAAACAATACTGCCAAGATTGCTCGGCATCGGAAAAGGACTCCAACCTCCTGGAAGCACCCGTGGAAATGGCATTTCCGAAAAACGTAGTTACTGACAAGACACTTGCTCGTAGAGGCATGAGAAACAAAAGGGTTTAACAAAAGTTGACCTCAGGCAAGTATTAGTGCCCAGAGTTGCAAATTTCCGAAGTGTCTTTTCTAAGGATCAACATCGTGAACACATCACACCCGACTAGAACTGTGTGATTTGCCTTCAAAATTATCATGATGGACATGGCATTCACTGGGTCGCCAAACGGAGACCAAAGCAGAGAGCATTGACCATGTCAATGTGGTTACTAAAAATAATCATCAAATTGAGGTGAACAGCGTGTGGTTCTAAAAAAATCACATATCATCACTGGTACGGAAGCATTATCAACTACATTGCCACCGGCGGAGACCACTCAAATGTAATGTCATGGCTTTGTATCAAAACAATATACCATAGGCAGGCACTGCAATCTCGACAGAAGTTGCCACGACCGTCGCTTCGAAAGAAATATGTACGTGGGAGACTGTACATGTTGAGGCGAGAGACAAACTGTAGGTGTCGCCGTAGACGTCCATGCGTTGATCAGGAAACTTCCAAGGCCCCGTGGCGGATGGACGTTGCCAGGACATAAGTACACAGGACCGTGGAATTTCCATGAACAACAACTGTGCAAGACGATGTCTCTTACCGAGATCATCCCGAGGACAAAGCGGAATGCGATCGAGTCATGCTAAGAGGCCTAAAAACACTCAAGCCAAAATCTTTCAGAGACATGAGAGATTACAACGCGTACAACGATCATTTTAACCATCTCATGACGGTCATCGCTGTGTTCAGCAAATAGGCATGGGTAGTTCCCCTGAAAAATAGCATTGTAGGTGCATGAAAGCCCAGTAAAGTATAGGCAGATCACGGTAGCGAATTTTATAACAAAACCTTCTCAGATAGGCATAGAAATAATATTATCTTGTACAGCACACACAATCCAATCAATGCGTCCGTCGTTGAGCAGTTTAACAGAACTCTCAAAAATCGCATGAGGAAGAGATTTACTAGCGATAACACAAACTGATACTTAGATTTTTTGCCAGACATCGTCGACCAGTACAATCACACATGGCATAGAAACATCCAAATGACTCCCACGGAAGCAACGTCGGCAGACCAACAGCAACAGGTCACAGACGCCTTAACTTTTAGATCCAAGTTCAAAGTAAGTGATCACGTCAGAATCAGCAGACAACAAAACCATTTTCGAAAAAGGATATACCCCTTACTGGACGGAAGAAGCTTCGTCTTCGATACCCTTCAAATAACTATCCCTGTCACGTATACACTCAAAGGCTCCATAGGAGACCCCATCCAAGGTTCTTTTTACTAGCAGGAATTCCAAAAAAATCAAGCAAAACCTCTTCAGTGTTGAAAAGTCATCTCTACCAAAGGTAAATCATCATTCATCCAATGGTTTGCTTATCCTAAACGATTCAACTCGAGGATTCCAACAGCATCTTTGACTAGTGTACATCAGATAACTCTTCCGACTTAATCTTATACTACTCACCTAGGCTCTTTCCAGCTACCGTCTTATATTTATCTACATGCTTGTGAAGACCCATCCTCTCAAATATACTCTTGAAACTCAAATTTTATGAATTTCGCAAGGCCTACCAACTGAAATCTAGTCCCCCTGTTTAGCCAATAATAAACTGATCTCGCTGCAGCGTTGACGGATGAAAACGTTTCAGCTTATTTTCTATGTAGTACTGCAGATTTCGCCTCTGCAATTGACGCTGATGACTATATCTACGTCTTACCCACTCCTCATTCTCGTACTTCACTTTCCTCACAATATATTATCTCAGGCACATTACTCAAATCCTTATTCGCTTACCCTATAGCCTCCCTCGCACGCTTCAACCACACCTTGGACTCCTTTTCACATAATTTTAGTATTGGTCTGCGAACCTCATCACTAGAACACAGTCGATCGACACTCCAAGCATAATATTGAAGAAACATCTTCGCTATAACAGAACCACATCTGTAACACATCGTATCACGAGGCAACCCCACTGGGGTCCAAAACCCACAGTTCTCTATGCACACAAAATTGTGGTCCAGTACCCCATTGATACATCAAGAAAAAGTGGTCTAGAACCCCCGTTGGTCAGTAGTATAGATCCATAGGGGATCTCTAATTGCACGTCGTATCAAGTAGTGACGAAAGTGGTCAAGAACCCTCATTGAACCTACTACTAATATCAGACAGAGACAGTTATTTTTAGCGTTGTTATCTTTCCATATACGTCTTTTAAATGAACTAATATTGGACTTACGAAAGTTAAATAATGTAAACACGGCACAGTGCTATCGGATTATTTCTTTATTTTACTAGTACGAGAGCTAGGCATGTGGCGAAATTTGCAGTTAATAGAGTTGCTTCATCTATGACTTAATAAATAGTGAACAAAACCGCAATTGTCCTCATTCATTTTTAGTCGACAAAAAGATATAATTTTCGTTGGGGTCACCATTTATAATGATATCTTCTAAATAAGCACCAACTGATTTTCTTATAAAGTAATTTATGAGATTCCAAATGTATTTTTTGAAATCGGAGGACGTTAACATGTTACTAATATAATGGACTTATATCTTTGAATAATTTAAATCCACACACATTCTATCTTTTCAGTTTTCAAGTCGTATCTTCTGTGATAAAAGTATGGTTTCTTTAACAAAACCCGAATTCCACTTCTATGACCAAGCTCAGTCACCCCTGTGAGTAATATTTTGTAGATTACGAGTGATTAGCGATAGGTTTTGTAGAATCTATTTGTCAGGTGAACTGCAATCTGGTGAACGTGATATAGTGGAACTGCTGTCTGGTGAACGTGATACAGTGGAACTGCTGTCAGTGTCAGGATTAGATTCAATATCTCTTGCTAGATATGAGCCAAGATAAAAGAGTATATATCATAAGTGTTGTATTTTATGCGGAGTAACGAAAGTAAGTAAATAAAATACCCGAAAACAACAAGGTATATTATTCTTTTATTCTTTACTTTATGTCAACCTTTACGCTAGATTAAAAGTTGCGATACTCGCAAAGTAAACCTCTGAGAAATGTTAATTTCGTAATTGGACTAAAGTAGTAGTACAATGGGCAGCCAAAGCACAGGGTACGGCAGAAGATAAACATTATTTTGAATACGTATTGATTATGTACTGGAGATAAGAAATTATAATAATGAAACGAAGACTTATAAAACAGCATCACTTTTCCCTCATGGCAATTATTCCCCATTGGATCGTTAAGGTACAGAGTGTATACTGTATTAATTTGACCTTTAATATGCAAAGTTTGTATTATTTAGAATGTCTGTAATAGGGTAATTGCAATATTGGATAGCTATATTTGTTTCTTTTTACTCTTTCGAATCTTGGCAGGTTACATCGGCATACCAAGGCTTAATATCTCCTAGGACATATTAACTAAATAAATATGCACTAGCAGTTTCCTTCGATTGTCCTCTTTTGCTACGCGTAGAGCATCATTAAATTCTAGCATCATCCACAAATGTAACTGAAAAAGTCACGTATAGGAATAGGCATATCGTTACACTTATATATAGTCATTAATTCCATCTGATGTCTTTACTTTGGTATATTTATGGATTACTTATTACCAATTCTAACGTGTTTACATCTCAAAACCTCCATAAAGAACAATTTCGTAGAACTGGACTTACGCCGCCAAACTGACTCTGGAGTAAAATATGCACAGAGTTATGTGCATAGACTAAACAATAAGGTTGATAAAAAAGAAATAACCGCATGAATAGCAATCTTTACAAACGGAAAACGATTGCATAATTCCTTTAGTCGTGTGCAAATAAATTCAGTGATATATATTAATTATTTTCACTATCGAACAAGAATAGGGCTGAAAAAAAGAGGATGGTTTATAATTCAAACCCTTGTAATGATGATGTCGCAGACTGGCTACGTGGAATACGTATCTTGTTCTTGTACTCAGACTAGCATATTCCTTAACATAATTACACAAAAAAATCCTTAAAACCTTAAAATTATGATTCGTTTAAAATCAATTTCATAACATTTTTCTGATAGGTCAGTTATTGCACTTCTAGTTTATGTGTCGTTTGCACAAGTACATGTCCAGTTACTCATTCAAAGCAATATAATTAGCTGTGACACATACGTGTAAATTCAACAGGCCAGTCTGTTTAAAGTGTAAGCAGTGAATTTTTTGTTTCTTTTGTTTTTATTTTTATATAAAACAACTCGTCTAGGTAACAGCCATAACACTAATCTGCTCCATCAAAATGATGTGTTTAAGAGCTATTAGAGAACGGAAACAAGTCAAGATGTCAGAAAGCAACATTTGGTCGTAAGAGTACAGCAAGTTCGTTGTATCTGTATCATAATGTATGTGCATTTACCGAAGCTGACATTTCACTGGTATTAAACTCATAACTCGGATTCCACTATTCAAATGTGTTCATGATGCTCAATATACATCTTTTTTATTCTAATAAGTAAAGTAGTTTGAAAGCCATGACGTAACAGCTTAAGACAATGAATTCGCTTTCAGGATTGACAGCTTATTACAAGCATGCTTTTCTGTTTTTGAGTAGTTGTTGAATATTCTATTGAGATTAACATTAACAAAATAAAAAGACTAATTGTTTATACTCACAATTTATCCAAAGAATGATGACGAAAAGATACATCGCTGTTCGTTTCACCTATAAAAGAAAAGACTTTAAGGACTGTGTACATGTTAGAAGAGGAAAGAGGCTAAGAGATCTTGATATCGCTTACCTGGCATAATTATTGCAAAAGATGCATGATGCAATTAATTAACCATTCTTCATACAAAGTGTCGTGCATTTTGTCATTCCTACCTACTACAAACTTGCTGTTTAAAATAAACAAATACTCCATCTTGGGATCATTTTCCCGAACACAAATTTAAGTGCTGAGGAAAGTGTCACGTTTCGAACACCCCTGAAATTGTATCCATACGAAAAGAAATACGCTACATTATATAGCACATACATTTGTTGAAATATGCTCATACATTTGTCTAAAATAAAGACAATAGCAATTTCGCATATTTTAGATGAACAAAAGACAGATACATAGGTGGAGACTATTGCTTTCATCTTTCCAGGACAGCAGTGGTAACAAGAAATTAGTGTAAGCAGTAGATACAAGTTAACTGAAACCTATATATTTATCTTCCAGTTAGGATAATCATAACAATTAGAGATATACTGATTACTAAGCCAAAAGCAGTGATAGTACGATAACTCAAAACATGTCCTAAGGAACTGGTTTGCTCAGAATTATGTAATAAATTATGAAGAAGTCTGCTTTGCACCACATTAATACAGAGCTTGCGCCTTGGTTATAGAAGCTACACTGAACAGTGATTTACTACAGCATGTCCTCAGAAGCATGCTACAAAAGTCTGGTTTGGTCACCTGAGTCATTTTTACAACTATATAATAATAAAAAATATCTCTTGCTAAGGAAGGACACTTTTTTGTATAAGTTTCCTAAAATTTTACGGTAGTTAACGATATACAAACGTCACATTATTTTGATAAGTTCGTTTACAATTTGTGCGCCTTAATAGGAGTTGAAGAATCAATCGCTTTACAAAATGGTTCAGAATGATATCTGGTAAATCAATATTTTGAAGCAGTGTGTGATCAACAGATGAGTTTGAGTTGTATTCAATATTAAATGGTGGCTGACGGATGATGAACAGTTGACGGGTGCAAAAGTTTATTTAAATAGTACGTGTGTTTCGGTTAGATTCAATAAACACTATTAACAAAATCTTGCACACTCATCGGTCTCGTGTCAAAATATGTTCACTTTATTCTCAAATTTTTATTACTTTTAGAGAATGGCTTGTTAAAATAGTGATATTTATAGAATTGAAAACTTAATCCAGCAAAAGCATACAACCACATAGGAGCGAATTGTGGAGGTATGAGCCTTCCGCAGTCCCCCTCCTATCACCTATCAAAATGAGCACGTAATAGCTGGAAAGTTTCTATGTTTTTCTTAAATTTTCCTTTTCAGTTCGACGCTTAAAATCGCCCTGGAAATGTTTGAAATAAGCGAGTTTCCGGGGTTTCTCGCATAGGGATTACATCCAATACATTCCTAGCCTACTTCTTTCGGCACCAGCTCCTCGCCATACAACAATATTCATGGATCAGATCCTGCTAGATAACATTTACCACAAACATTATGTACTAGCACGAACATATATCTTATGTGCTAATCTTATGGAGTAGAATAAGAGATCCTTAACGACAAATGACAATTTCTTGCCTACATTACATTCCCTGCAAAAATGCGTAGGCGGAAATCTGTGGTAATGGATATATCATGACCATGACCATATGACAAACTGTTATTAAAGGTATTATATAAGAAAGTAATGACATTTACAAAGTAAATATATAAAGTGTTTACTAAAGATAGCACTGATCAAAGTTATACGAACTGATGACTGATGATCTAAAAAGAGATATATGAAGTACATCACCTAACCCGTGTCCCGCAATTTTAATTTAACGTTCCCATGAACACTACTATAGAAAAGGAATCGGACAAGACAGGATTATATTTGTAATTACACTCAATATTTTACATGCAAGGCATTAAACATTGTTGAAAACTGCACACTAAAATATGATTTTGATAAATCAATGAAAAGCTACCGTTTATGCTGGGACATGTATTTCTGAAAGAATCACTAAAATGGACAACATGAATCACAACATCTGGTTATATAATTTCCTACCGGCATTTGATGGGCAAAATCTGTACCAGAGTTACTTTCTACTGCTAAAAGTTTGCATCTATCTTTTCTCTCATGTACTTGAAATGGCTTGAACTTTGTTCAACTGTTGGTCTGATCTCGTATTTATGTTAAATTTATTCCGTGTCTGGAGTCTATCAAATCTATACTGAAAAGACCCACACAGACCTGATTTTTTGCAAAGTGGAAAACCTTAACGAGCATTTTAAAAAGCAAATAATCGTTAAAATAATATTCACCTGACCCTGCAACCGTACCTAAAATAAAAACAAAACAAGCAGAAAAGAATCATATAAGGTCAATTTATTATTTGGTAATTGGTGTTGATGTTTTGAGTATCTAGCTCATTTATCTTAAAGATAGCATTTCTTCCTCACAGAATTATAAGCAGGCTATTAATATAATTTGACAAATCAGCAAGAGAACAAGGCCTTAACCAGTACGAAGTACAATAACCGATGTATCCATATCTGTATCATGTAACGGTGAGTTGGCAAAGCTCAACTGGAGACCGTTAGCATGTACTAAAGTATAAAAAAAATGTAAAGCGAAATAACATAATCAACACAACAAATTATACATTATATTATAATATGCTCGGCAAGCAACAAATGAAGTTTTACAGTTAATCTTTCTAGTGTATTTTGTCCAGTTAAAAACTGATACCATTTAGACTTTACCTGATAAAATGTTTCTCATTAAACATCAAAGAAACCAAAACATTCATGTAACTGAACTGCTTAAATCAGGATACGCTATTTTGAATTATATTGTGCAACTGAAAACGAAATATATTTGTCTAGTCTGATTGATAATATAGAGGCTACTATTTTCATTGCAGGGAATTTATTTCATTGTTGATTACTACAACCATCCTCAACTCAAAAATAGCATGTTCAATCATATCAATAGCAACAGTCAGAGAAAAACTGTTTCAATTCCCCATGATTATTGCAGCCTTGAAATGTATACGAAAAAGGCAAAGACGGACGATATATATATATATATATATATATATATATATATATATATATATATATATATATATATATATAATTAGACGTTTTGTTTCGTACATGGTCAATGGACATTAAAAGTCACTACAGAGGGGTTCAATAACCAGGCTGCTTATCGGCCTTAGGGACGGATAGCCGAAAGTGAATTCATGGTATGAGAGTAACTTATGGTTTCTCTTAGCGCAGTTGGCAAATCTTGCGGACTGTATGTAAACTAAACTGATTTCCACGAAAATTTAACTAAAGCAGGCACTGAAAAAGGCAACGATAATATTACACTGTTTGATAGAAGACACCGAAAGAGGTATTTGAGAAAATTGAAAAGCGTACAATTAAAAACGTTTTACGATTTTACAGTTGAGTAATAGTAATGAATATGAAGACATATAAGGCTTCCTGTCTATTTTAAAAGCTGAAATTTAACTTTGAAGAAGAAAATGTTGCTCACTCAATGGAGTTTAAATTGAATTGAAATTCAATTAAGGTGGAAAGAGAACTTACGGTATTGCGAATCAAATCTCAAAATAATCCAAGAATTACAGACACAAGTGCTAATAATATAAAGTTCTGAATAAAACGTAGTACAAGTCCCGAAGAGACCCAAACTTGAAGACGATTACGTGTCTATTATGACGTATGGAGTGCTGATGTGTCAACAGTTTTTTTTATAAATCACAGTAATATAATTCGAGGTTTTAATGTACTATAAAATCCATTGAATGTCTTTATCCAAGAATTAAAATAAAAATTTGAAAACGTCAATCGGGTCAAGCAGAAATGAATTCAGTTTTGGACCAGTCATGTCCAGCGTGCAATGTTACATTAAAGTATCATGTAATGAAAGAAAAGAAAATTTTATTCTAACAAACAAACAATAAAATTAAATGTATATATATATATATATATATATATATATATATATATATATATATATATATATATATATATATATATATAGACAGAGACAGACAGAGAGGGGGAGAGTAATTTACGTAGTTATTGAAAGATTATAATGTATAGAAAAACAAGAAACCAGACAAGTCTTTAATTGTCATAGCATATTGCTGTGGATCACACCAATAATACGTGAAACACGTATCTGTAGTACATATTGCTTCAATGAAATTAAATCACATCAAACTGAGTGTTTGCGTGTGTGTGATTTAGATTTTTAACGTAGCTTTAACAATTGTTCAGTCATATCGCTACGATGTCTGCAGTGTGGCAGTTTATGGTGATGTCTAGCATTTGAACATCATGCCGCAGACATGTGACATGATGTCCCACTGAGTCACATTATCCTGACACCAGACCGACCAGTCCTAACACTAACCTCTTAATGTTGAGCGCCAAGCGAGGCAGCTGTTAGTACCACTTTTTAAAGTCTTTAATATGACTCGGCCGGGGTTCGAACCTGCGACCCCCCGTATCCGAGGCGGACGCTCTAACCTACATCAAACTAAAATGAATATTTTAAATTTATTAAAAACTCAAAGGTATTATCTTTGGATTCCGTTTGCATTTTGAAAGCATACAAACTAAATATTTATGTAATAAAAATGCAGCTGCAACGTTCGAATCACAACAAAATTCATTAGGTCTTCAAACGTCTGAGTCATGCTGCAACGTCCAAACTGAACTAAAGAATGTGCTAATGAAATGTGGGTTTACAAATTTATAGCACCTTCTTAATAGTGACAGATATTGCAAGGGATGGGTGGCCAATGTTATACAGCTTAAACATATACACTACGGCGTATGTTCCAAATGCCGACTTGTGTATTTGTATAAGTGATTGCTGTATTTACTGTTCAGTCTATGATGGTAACGCATTAGAGCAGGCACTTGTTCTTTTCATTATAAGTATACATCCCAGTTTTAAAGGATAGATCAATAATTCCTCTACACCTAAATCCCCAGATGTCTTAAATTATTCATGCAATGCAAAGAAGTCTATTGCAGTATGGAAGGCTATAAAGCCAGTTGAAAAACGAATAAATCATGATAAGACAAATAAATATCAATGATTTTTGTCAAACTAAACGTTTGATATATCTGAAGTGTACATTGAATAATATGACTTTAATAACTTACTTATCCCTACCTCGTATTGATTCTAGATTAACTCAAATATTTATACAGGTATACTTTGACATTGCCTTTGATAAGTTAAGTCATTTTCTGTCCAGATCAGTTCAAGGTCATAGTCACAAACAAAACGTATAATTTATTTATGTTACCAAATTTAGAAAGTTTAGATTTCACAAGAGTATCAGGCATGATTTTAGTATTTACAAGGTTAAAAGAGCAAAAGACAGAATAAATGGACCTATTGCGGACATCTAAAAATTCTTTTTCAGACATTTCAGGTTATTGATAGTAGGTGATCAGCTACACTCATCCTTGACGTTGGGTTTTGGCTATAAGTCATTATATCTTCTGTTGAACTCGCAAGTTAGAAAGCGTCATTCATAGTTGTTAGGGAAAATATCGAAACACGACTGTGATTCGGGTAGAGGTGAGCCGTCTGGAAAGAAAGCAAAACATAGATAAACTAAATTATATAATTCCTGATTGACTCTGTGGAGCTCAACCAGCAACGAGGAGCATTTTATATGTCTTCACATACTGTAATCACCATACCAACACTAGTCATTATCGGTTATGCTACCTCGTCGATCTAGCGCTACATTGGACAGAAGCATAAATAACATTTGCGGTACTTAGAACCGTTCACTAAGATTATCTGGGATGTTTCAGCAACAGTACCATCATTTCTCTAATGAGTACTTAGATGAACTGTTATAAAGCCCACCTGCATTGCTTTCAAAACCAAGCATTTCATGGGAGCAGGAAAGTCAACAACCTCAATTTCATACTGTACTCCACAGTTAAATGGTTAAACTTAGAGTACTTTTTAAGTATGAGGTAAGCGGATGTGATTATGTGAGTGTGTGTACATATGTATGATTGCTGATAATATTTGACAGATATTATAAAAAATGAGCATGTTCGATTTATTTAGCACAATATGCGAAATGAAAACTCCACCAATAAATCTGGTAACATCAATTCATCTTTAGGTAGCTGCATGCTTCATAAAGAACAAATCCCAAAGACAAATTGATATTGTACTAACCGCATATAATACACATTTTAAACAAATGCGAAAGTTAAAAAAATGAAATTAATGGAGGGCATAAATGGATATCGGAGCAGAGATATAGAATAGAAAACACGAGCCTCAATATATAAAATCATAATAAGTTAATCAAGTAGGTACAAAATAAAATTGTACAAGACTCTTGAAGGACACTAGAAAATAATTACCAAAAATTATTTAAAAAATGAAAGTAGCAGTTCCGTTTACACAGATATGAAAAATGTAATGATAAAATCAAGCGTTCGAATTCAGTTCTCTAGTATTACTGCATAACCTAATGACTTTGTTGCGGGTCACGACAAATTCAACACCGGTAGTAAGTTCGGGTTGATTTATCTCTCTGGCTCCCTTGTGTTGCAACCTACAAAGACTTCTATCTCGCCACCAGCCACTTACGGGTCAATAACCGCAATATTGTTTTTCTTCTACTTCCAAGTTGTAGAGCTCTTTCCGTTTATAATAAATAAATATGCAACCTAAATAGTTTGCTGTATCTCTTTTTCTTGTATTGAACATCATCTCCTCTCTCCTTGCTGTATATATCGTCATATCGTAATTCGAACAGACATTAAGTGTTAATATGGGTTTCGGGTCTCAACCTGGCATATACCATATATATTATAGCTCAGCTCCTTTCACAAAGAAACATAGTACAGAAATATTGATGTATTTATCTAACAGACTATTTAACATTATTAATCAATATATCTCATAGGCAGGTCCCACACAACAAACAATGAAGTCTCTGCCGTGTGAACTATTAATCAATTTCTTTACTAATTGCTGGCCTGCACCATGCGGCCGACATAAAACTATCCCTCATTGTTTGCTTCTTGTCGCAACTATGTTATATTAATAACAATCCGTGAGAATAATATTTTACCAACCTATTATTACTATCACTTTCTATCACATATGATGTGTATGACATCAACGAATAAATTCAAATAAATATCTCAAGACTTCAATCAAGACAAAAGGTACGAAATTCTTAAAATACATGAGACATATACATTCAAAATCAATATGTTCAAGCAACTATTTTCAGACTTCTATCAGAGAAAAATTGTATGACACCAAAATAATCAAATTCAAACAATTATCTTCAGACACCTTACCTTGCCCTTTTGAGATTCGTTCACATCCCACAGAGCAGAGCTTTCTCTTTGCAGCTATATATGCTAAAATAGACACAATGACCAGAACAAACTGACATTGCTTTTGATTTGGCACTAATGGAAAAATACATACCATTACATTAAAATGTAGTAGAATGAGGTAGGAATTATCCAAAAAGTACAGGCTATAGTGGAGGTGATAACAAATATTTCCGGAAAATTAAATTCGTGATGAGCAGAAACTTGTGGTTTATATCTGCACCTATTTCATTCCAACACTTGAGGAGGCTGCCGATTTCAACAAAGGCGTTGGATATCACGAGAATGACAAGACAATTGCCATGGAGAAGCAAGGTCGTAATGCATTGTACTGATCTATGTTTCCATTATTCTGGACGGCAGCAACTAATATTCAATCACATAAATTTACGCAACTGATGCATATCATATGACATATAAAATAAAAAGAACTTTGACATTTGTTTCTAAGAATGTAGCGCTTCAGAATGTTTCATATTCCCTAAATATAATAATTAATCTTTATACCGCTCATTAACCTGCTGATCTATGTTTTGGATTGTACTTATGCAAGAACGCATGACATTAATATATTCTTTCCAGACTCGGAAAAATGTACACAGATTTAAAAATCAATACTTACAATGAAATGTGTGTGCATGTGTGTGTGTGTGTGTGTGTGTGTGAGAGAGAGAGAGAGAGAGAGAGAGAGAGAGAGAGAGAGAGGGAGAGAGAAACGGGGGTCTTAGCGAGCTGGCAGTGACTAATAGCATAAAGCCAAAATTATTTCAAATAAAGAACTATTTACATTAACTGAAGTTATTACCCGCGTCGGTATGCAATGTTCATAAAGGGAGTCACCGAAACTGCACGGATGTCAGAGTGCCGTACTCGTTATCCAATGATAGAGGGTTCTCTACCTGCCGAGACAACCCCAGGTCGGCTGCCCCGTTGTGTCCTTGGCAGTAAATAGTCAATAACGTGTTGAATGTACCCTTACAATCGACCATCCAACCATTGTTTAATGTAAACATTTACCATCATATTATTTGTGAACCTGAAATCATGCTACTGCTCGTCATTGACACGAGTATTAATTTCACACTGATCCACCTATATGTGTAATCACAACTGGTACACGAGGCTCTATCAAGATATGAACAATGCAATTCAAATGCCAAAAATTAACGTTAGGGTTTTGTTAATAACAACATATTTCCTATATACGTCTAGCATAAAGTCAAATATAGAAACCAGCTTACTGAAAATGGCCAACAGACCGACAGATCAAAATAATGTATTGAAAACTTTCTAGATAATAGTTAAACATAAATACTATGTTTTATCTACTTTACTCATGCAAAGGTAGTTGCACTTAAAAAAAAAAAACAAAAACTATTAATTTCAAGAATAAATAAAGATTCTTAGCCTATAAAGATCTGTTTCTTTAAACTTATTTATCATATATTCTAAGTAAATTGCCATTAGTTTAGCTACATTGTTATTATTCAGGCTTATATTATTACTCATCTATGATAAAGTCATATTGGTGCGAAATTTGCATGTACAGTTGTCACCCAGGTGACATAGAAGTACTTCGATATAGTGAAGAGTAGATATTGTGATCGACAGCAGGGTAATGGAATTCGTGTGCGCTTTGAAAGATACTGTATACAAGGAGAAAGTACATCTTTTGTACAATCTGGAATTAATGTTGTTTTCTTCTTTACAGTTAAAGATAGAAATTGTTTCTTTTGAGTAGCCTTCTCAATAAAATATTCTTTACAATTAACACAACATTTGGATGATAAAGTGACAACAAAAGTTCTCCAGAAACTCTTGCAAGAAGTTGAGCTCCGGTGCAAGAGTCCTAATACACATGAATCAGATCTTTGGAATAAAGAGAAAACCTATAGTGAACAAAGTCAAATCCCTTACTGTCATATAAATTCTCATTTTCAAAGAAGCCATTGATAAAAACTCTGATAACACATATCTGCGGGATCATCTATATATAAAATTTTGATCCTCATTAAAAAAACGCAATAGCTGCTCGGAGATTATATCTTCTTAGCGGGTGGCCGAGTGGTCTCAAGCTTTTGCCTTTACCGATCACTGCTATCTCACCTCTGACCGCGTGGGTTCGAGCCTCCTGTTCGGTCATTGTGGGTATGTAAGGAATCTGGCTGTAGCTTCCCGAAGGTAGGTCAATGATTCTTATATATATAGATATCTTCTGCTGAGAATTGCGTTATCCCACAAACGGTAACAACAACAACAACATCTTTCTAGCAACAATATATATATATATATATATATATATATATATATATATATATATATATATATATAGTATATATATATATATATATATATATCCACATATATATCCACTGAGTCAATCCAAAAGTTCTGAGCAATCAACCGTATCTTTGCGAAATAATACTAATAATAAGAAGAATGATAATAATAACAACAACAACAACAATCTTCATTTGACGAGAATATCACATTTAGTCATTAAATACCCTTCTGTCGCTTGATCCTCAAGATATAACTTGCACACTCGGGTATACTCTCACACGCACTATAAATATTTCAAAAATAAATTAATTTATATTATATTACATTATATGAATATTGTGGTCAGACACAGAATATAGAATGCAGAATAAAATAGACACAGATTATATCTAAACACAATATTACAATTCTGTGCTAGGAGGTTTAAATGCATAATTCCGGCGGGTCAGTAAGCTTTTGCCTTAGTGAGGTTTTAAATAAAAAAATGTAATTTGTATTTTGTATCATCAGGTTTAGTGAATGTCGAGAGACAGATGTTCATGCAGTAGAAGAGCTTCTGATATGTTTGGTGTTAGTCCACATAATGTTGACCTGGTTATTAGTGATAGATCTAAAATTACGCAAAGTGTTTGACGATCCCAATTAACTTAGGTTATAGGAGGATTGTTCAGAGGAATGTATGTCATCATTCCTTTCAAATGCGGAATTAAGTGAACTTGATCTAAAGTTACGTCACTGATACACAGTAGAACAAAGTGGAGGTCCTAATATCGAGTCTTATGGAATACGACTTGGAATATAACCCGAATGAAAACAATACGTAGGTCAAATATTGTTTAATTCTTTTAACTTGATATGAGAGCATATTCATTTACGAAAGTAAGACAACATTGATTCCAGATATACAATTCATACCACAGGTCTGTTTTAGAAAGGGTCTATGAGCTAAGCATGCAGTTGATAGAGGCATGCTTTGCAGTTCTCTCATGTTCCAGCCCTCTAACCCACTTCACCGTGCATGCATCCCCTCAAACACATGGAACTGAGTCGATGGAAAGGAATATTGTTGCACATTAGCTCATTTTCTTGTTAATCTGAATTTTCAGCTGTTTGCGCTATTCCGATGGATTTTTATTTAGAAATGCCAGGCAAATAAATTTTATTTATATATTGACACCTGTGTACCAAACGGAGAGGATAGCACTTATCGAGGGATCCCACATGATATGATTTTATATTTAATTATATGAAACAAATTGATATAGGATGACACCTGTGCAATCAAACAGGTGTTAGAAGAATTATAATTCATTCAAAGCAGAAACAGAACATTAGGTCTCATATAGTGAGCTTTTTCTGTAAGTTGAATAAACCATTCTTAAGATATCTGTACTGATGTAAATCCTCCTCCTGAAACCCTGACTAGTTCACAATTAATCTATTCTCATCTTCACCTTGACTTTATATAACGCAGAGATATTCATCACTTTTCAAATTCGTTTACACATTTGGTCCTCAAGGTAGTGTTAGGCTGTTAAACCCACTATTTGCTATTTTCATTCCCAGATCCAACTATAATATTCGACTGCGATAGTGCACCGCGCACTCTTTGTGTAACATAACTATCGCATTGTGATTTTACCAGCAAATAAAGAGACAATAAATAAAACTTGGATCATCTCTTGAAAACTCCGCTGAAAATATTGAATCTAAATGCAAACAAAGTTGCTCCTAAAAAGCACCCCAGCAATAAAGAGTATCATCACCTTTCTGTTATATTAAATATTAAATTGCATTCTTCTGACAAATATTTAGTAATAACAAACCATGTAAGTGTTTTCCACATATCATTTGTACTCAAGTTAGGCTGATTCCACAGCCATTAGTTTACACCATGTAGTAAATTTTTGTAAAATTATCTTGTTTCAAATGTGTGTATATCAAGAAGGGGTAAACAATATGTAATAATTGCAATAATTATGTATAAGATAACAATTCAGTGAAACCTGTTTAGATATCGATCATACGTGTGAACAGTTTCGGAATCGGACTAAACTGTGAATGTTTAAATCATAAAGACTGTGCAATTATATGTCCAAGGGGAAGGCTGGCCTGTTTCCTTCTAGCTGCTTAACAACCCATCAGATCACAATGCTCCCCTACAAATAGCAATATGTGTAACCGCGACTTGTATATAACAACTTACACATACCGGAGATTACGTTGATCATATAGGCATACTTCCATATGTTGCTCTGATACTATAATTACTTGTATTCAAGGAACTACCACATAAAATCATAACAAACACAGTACAGTTGTCTCCTGCTGAAAAACTGGTCTTGTAATTTTAGTACTTTCTGAAATATCTAATCAGTTCATGAGTCCTGTAGTTATAGATTGTTGCTGACAGACAGCGAATCTTTCGATTCAAATTTTTTTTTTTTGTAGAAAATATTACGCAATCATCATTTTGATTGTAATAAAATATTCTAGCTGTAAATATTTACTAATTAATCTAGAATATCCAATAGCAATACAAGTAAATAATTAATTAAATTTGATTGATGGGTTCAATTTTACGAGGTGTTTCTTCATAATTTGCATGTATAATTGAAATGGAACATTTCCTGCTTGGCCTCTATTCCTTAGCATAAAATATAAACATCTTATAATAATGATAATTTTAAATGCGTTTTTTTTTAAAATTCAGATTAACTTTGTGTCATACAATTTGCATGAATTCAACGATAAATGTTAATACTCGTACATTGTTCGAGGCCTGTATCTTTTCAATCTCTTTAATATAATGCGGTAAACTCGAATACATCTTGGCTTAAGTGCTGAAACGTTTTCTATTTGTGATTTCTTGCAAGAAAAATAAGTTGCTTAATAAAATATAACTCTAAGTTCATTGTTGCATTTTTTTGTTTTGTTCATACTGTTTTGAATTGGTATTCATTTCACAGCCATTTTTATAATTATATAAATTTTGAAGCGAATTTTTAATTAAATGTGTCCCGTGGAATGAACCTTAATTTTGATTTTTCGTTACAATGCAAACTAAGGCAATTGTCCACAAATATAGCACGCTCGAGAAAGACCACATTAGAGTATGCATGCACATTGATATAGTCTTGTTTAACCAGACATCCCTGTAATTCTGAGATATGTAAACCTAGTGAATGTATGATAAAGATATTTACAACTCTGTATTACTGATAATTATATCTCACTTCCAGTTGCATTTTTCTTTATTCTCTCCAAGTTATGAGCGAACTCTGTTCCTTTTATCTTCAGACAATAGAATGTTTGAATGTTTTTTTTTTTGTTTTTTTTAATGTACAAGTGATATAAAACATTCTCTATGTATTAATGCGCGCTCCAACAAAGAAGTGAATAGTACGTCAGTGCAACCTCCACAGTACGAGCTAGGAATGTTCTCTGTCTGAGTATACAGGTATTAAATGTCACTTTGAATTCACGTTTATATAGGTTGTTCATACATCAGAAATCTCCACTTCTGACTTCATGGCGACTTTTAAATCGTCTGCTCCTGAGTGACTCACTGATGATAGGATTCAGTCAAAACTCGCAAGGAGATAAATCGGGGCAGAATGGATGTCCTTCAATATCTAGATTCTTTACTCTTTCAGGAAGTCTGTCACAATCGTCGATATATGCTCTATGTGTTGACGCGGAGCTGACAAATACCTCATATACTTTGCAAACATATGGGTTGTTCAGTAATGCTACACAACTTGGGCAACAATTTGGTGATCCAAACGTTACTATTATGTATTGGGCTACAAACACATTATATAAATTAACATTATATAGAGAATCTTTTGGCGTTCAAAATCAGTTCTTTTTGCTAAAACAATTTTTCTACTACGTATAACACTAGAATCTCACAACCCATAAAGAAGGGAAAACTACCACCATCCAAGACAAATCAGGAAAATGATTCACAGAAGATCAAGAGATCTCCAAGCGATGGACATAATACTGCTCCGAATTGTACAATCAAAAGACCCAAGGACATCCAGCAGTACTAAATTGCCCTCAGGCTGAAGAAATTGATGACAACATCATTCTTCGTGAGGAAGTATAAATTGCAGTTAGGTCACTAAAGAAAGGAAAGTCAGCCGGCATTGACAACATAAAAAGACTGGCTGACTTGGTTGAAGGCCTCGACTCAACCTCGACTCAACCTGCACGCATACGGTATACAGATTAGAGCCGACGAAACCAAACTGATGACAAACAACATCAATGGCATCAGTGCAGAAATAAAGGTCAGTCGACAGAAGCTGGAAAGCGTCACAAGCTTCAAGTACTTGGGATCAATTGTCTCAGATGAGGGCTCCAAACCAGAACGTCTCTGAAGGATTGTACAGACAACAGTAGCAATAACAATGTTGAGAAAAATATGGAAAGATACCAATTTTCCTTTTGGTTCCAAAAAAGGCTGATGCACTAGATTGTCAAATCCATCATTCTGTGCGCTTTTAATACACTGAAGCTCACATCAGATATTCAAAGATGGATTCAAACCTTCCAGATGAGATGCTACCGCAAGATCTTGGGCATCTTATACATTGACCATGTAACCAACGAAGAAGTCCACAACAGGATCCAACTTGCCATCGGATCCTATAAAGACCTCTTGTCCACTGTAAAAGAAGAAGCTCAAAGTGAAGTAGTACGGTCATGTCACAAGATCATCTGGACTGACAAAGCAATCTTGCAAGGCACAGTGAGAGGGTGCAGAAGAAGAGGCAGACAGAAAAAGAGGTGGGAAGACAACATTATGGAGTGGACAGGCATGGGATTTGGGGATTCCCTAAGGGCAGTAGAAACAGGGAAAGATGAAGAGAATTGGTTGTTAAGTCAACTGTGGTGCCCCAACGACCTCATGGCTAAACGGATTGATGATGATGATGATGATGATGATGATGATGATGATGATGATGATGATGATGATGATGATGATAACACTAGTATAAATTATTTGTCGTCATGTAAAGGCTAGGTATATCATTTAGGGGTTGAGTGTGATTCATTACAGAAAAGGACCGGCCGGAATATATTCTGATACATGGACCTCTTGTTTTGTAAGTGATTAAGACGGAAAGGCAATATTTTAGTTATATCCGTTCAGGACAATAGTAATCTATGCCGAGAGTCCGATGCCTTGAGCATGTCAACATCCATAACACTAACATACAGGCTACAACTGCCAAGGAACACGTTTCCGGTCAGTGAAAACATTTGGTTTATTCTGGTTCTATTTACGTCTGCCCATATTCCCAAAAAACAGTTATCAAAGAATTTATCACAATAAATCTTCAAACAAATGTAAGAATACATTTCTAGATATTATTCGCATTAAATATTTATTAAACAAAAATGGCAATCTAGAAGAATTGTACAAGACCTATCCAAATTATTAAATGTATGAATTTTATTTTGATAAGATTAAGCCTAGGTACGGCGATAAAATAAATATGCTACATATTAATATAGAAGCGCTTTTGATGCACATCACAACTAATCACATTTACACTGACATGGCTGAACCAAGAATGAAAAATATTTGAGATACCAGGTAGTATCCGAAAGAAAATCCCCTGTTTGGTAACACTAACAAGATAGATGCATACAAATTATAAGATGAGAGCTCACTCACGTATATCGAAGAATATGAGGGATTGCCCCAGATTGTACTCAATATTGGTTGGTTCGGGTAAATACATCAAGAAGCTTGTAGGCAAGCCGGGTCAGCGAGAACAACATGGAAATCCTCTCTCTCTCTCGAATGCTCTTCTAGAAGGTTTTGCCTCAAGTGGATTTTGTCCTGCTGAATGATAATGTGTTGGTTGCCTCGGAATATTAACGCACACCTTATGTTTTGTTAATAATGCAGCAACAATTCCAGAAAAAAAAAAACTCTTTGCATGGATGAATATGCAACCGCTGTAGCCACGTTAGCGGTTCGCGTGTGTAAATACATTTATGCACATTTGCTACACTTGCTGGATCTTTTGCCGTCAATTACTCCTATTACTTGTATATGTTTCTAACATTTTCAGTGGTTAACGTTTATTTGTATTGTAGTCCACGTACAGAATCATGTGGAGGTAATAAAATGTCGTCCTGATGAACTACCTAGGGATCCTCAGATTAAACCATCCACGGAAATTCTTCACCGTTGCCTAAAGGTAGATTTACCAGAGCTCTTGCCCGACTAACCATGTTCGAGCAACCCCCTGGTGACCTTTCTGACACCAGTTAAATTTGTTCACCAAGACAATGAGAATGTTAGCATTCATACCTCCTTTGATTATCCAGCTGGCAATTCTTTCTCCGAATGTAGGATTTATCGCAATCAAGCCATGGATGAGATCTACGTCAGCAGGTTGACGCACATGGATATCACTAATTAATGTATACGCTACATCATGTTGGCAACATGCAGCATCGACGGTTCAACCATTGCACTAGGTCGATTGTTAGAATCAAGTCATATATGTACCCGTGGTAATTGTATCTGGATATATGTTTGTCACTCTGGTAATTTCTCCAAACTGCCTAGGATAAGTTTATCAAAGAAGCAGCTATATGACGGCAAAAACATTTTAGTCTGGAGGATCCGTCAAACTTGAACTTCTTTGATCAACATCGAATGCAAGTTCCAGTGATCACGGTTATATCATTATGTGTTTTTACTCGCTTTAGATTTTCAGTGCGTGCTTTCATGAGGCTTTGCAGAGTTTATTTGTTTGTATTATACATGGTCTTCAAGCAGACTTGCAGAACCTCATTTTTGGACCCACTATTGTTTTATCTTCACCATTAATTTCCGTCATAATTTTTCCAGCTCAACCAAATGTCTTTTGCTGCTTCACTTAAGTGATACCCTGGATGCCGTCATTTGTTACACAAAATTGTTTAATTATTTTTACTTTCCAGCTACACATAATGTGCAAATTAACACTGAGATAGCGTGATTTTGACAGAACTCACAATGTCTCACGCAAACCTACGATGTTTGCTCAACAAACCCCCAAGACAAAGAAAATGTTTTAGCTGTCGTTATTAAAGCTTATTGACTAGTTGGTGAAGTCCGAGTTTACTGTATATATAAAATGCAAAATGTGATTATTTGTTTTAGAATCGTTAGTAAGAAAATGTATTCATTCTTTTAAAGACCAACCGTCGAAAAAGTGCGATTCGTGTAGGATTGAGCCATCTTTGATCTAGGTACGTCAAAGTAAAACTAAATGTTAGAATTCAAGATTGATGGATTTTGAATTTGTGAAGCTCAACCAGCAAACAGGATAATTTTATATTTGTCTAATTCTGCAATCACCATGTCAACATAAGTCTTTCTGGAACATGATACATCCGTCATCCTAATAGAACTAAACTGCTGTGGACAGAGGCAGAAATGCCATTTGTAGTATCCAAAAACGTTCAGCAAAATATTTTGTGAAATTTGAACAAGCGTACCATCCAGTCCCTAATGAGTGCATGTATTTGTAAATATTGGTGACATTTTATATATAGTTGAATTTGAATGAACATATTAAGTGTCATTGATTTTAAGGTCGTCAATCTTGAAATTCATGCTTGTAGGCATGGTGACACAAATAAGAATAGACTCATTGTATCATTTAAAAAAGCTTATGGGTACATGTTTAGATTAGTTTGAATGAAACCACATAGGTTTTCCTTTCCAACACACTTTACTTATAAGTTTAAAACACTTGTCAATTCCATAGTTTGATATTCTCTAAGTGAGACTTAGTGATCTTCTCTCCATAATATTTACTTCAAGCAAAAGGCTATGATACAACTTTTGTACTGAACTTTGTGGTATCTTATCAACACATTAACTCTAACATAAGAATGTGATAAGCCGTATTATTAAATTTGGTATAATAGAGTTTCGCGAGATTAGCAGAGATAGATCCAATGTCAAACTGATGAAAACGAAGAAACACCCACATCTTAGATTACAGGGAATTCCTTTCGTCCGGTAGAGCGTTAGGTACTTCAATGGACCTTCATATTTTCAATTAAATTCTGGACAACTCACATAAATTTTTATTTGACCTACAGAGCTTTAAGCTTGTCGGAGGCTGCCGGACTATATATTTGAGCTAGCCTATACCAAAGACCTTTGTAAATTTCTTATTTGATTTTGCTCACAACTGGATCAAGAGCATGGATAATTCCAGTTATTGGCGAGATACACGCATATAAATCATGTGATCCTGCATCAGAGTGGCATAGCTTATTACTCATCGGGACAACATATTTCTGGTCCGATATTGATCAAACATAGAATATAAGCTTATCAAATTGTCAATATCTCAAGTGGTGAGATCCACTCAGTTGTATGACATATTATTGCATCAGGGTAAACTTTCTACCTCTCTGGAACCGATCCGATTTTAAGAGAACTTGTAAATATACTTAAATCATTCACACTGTAATAAATGGCAAGACATAATGTTATCCTAAATCTGGTTGGCTAAGCTTGTGATCGTGGTAATTTGTATCGAACTTAGTAAATATTCTTATATCATAAAACTTTCCATATAAGCAAATTCAGCAAAGTTAGTAAAAGTTCTCAATTGGTATGTTATGTAATTAGTTGTTTTGTTTATTTGTTTATTTGTTTGTAGTAGGGGTGTTACTGATTTACTGATTTAAATAATCTTAGTGATTGAAATAAATTGTTTGTATATATATAT